>CM076574.1:516172105-516308648 GCA_034641835.2 Pinus albicaulis | reverse complement strand
TAAGGTCTTTGTAGTGACCTTGATATTATCCACCTGTTCCAGTTTTTCACACACTTTGGCCTTAATATTTTTCACCTGAAGGTCCTTCTGTAGTGAGGACCATACATCCAGAGCCTCCCTAAAGATAGTCTCGCACTCTTGTATGCAGGACTCGCTCTGTTCGGTGGCCACTTTCATCTTCATTATTGACTACTTTTTAATATCTGGCAAAGTGGTAGGTTGTAATTTTAGCTACAGCTCGATGATTTTTCTTTCCATCTAAATCTGGACTTCATCAACTCTAGTCTTTGATTCCTTGATAGTGGTGGCTAACTTAGCCACATTTTTTGACAAGCACTTTTGCAACTAGAATTTCAAGCTCTGGTATCTCACTACACGGGTTGGACATAGCGTCCTCCAACCTCTTCCATTGTGTTGCTTCAGCCTTGTGCTCTTGGAAAATGATCTATGTCTCCACAACCATTCTTTTTTGTTCCTATTGGGAATCCTGAATAACTAGAACACCGTGTTGTTATCTGATATTTAACTCCTTAGTGATGCCCTGGTGGAATTTGTGTAACACCTATAATGGAATCACAGCAAGGATTAGCATCGTGTTTTCCCAAAGAACAATTTGTTTCATTAGATTTTCCTTATCAAAGCACAAAGTTCATACGGGGATAGGTATTGTGTGAGTGTCAGCAATTAGTGCCAATTTGTGCGCTTTAGCACTTACACCTACTTCTGCCCAGCCTGGTGGAACCACAGTCTCTTACAACCTATCTTTCTTGCTCACACTCACCTAAATTGCATTCACCTGGATCTGCAAGTCCTGCAACCCCTTGTGGACTTATTCTAACACTTTTTTGTCTTTTTCTTCTATGTTGCCCCAAAAATCCTGATTGACTTGCCACACTATGTCTCCTATCTCTTTAATGTCCCCCTCAATGAGCACCATATCAGTCAAGTCAGTAGACTTGTCAAAATTGACCTTCTTTCATGTTCCACCCTTCTATGGCTACCTTCTCTTAGTTATAAATGGGGATGTGCCAAGATCATCAACAAGGATATCATCACCTCTAGTCTCCAAAGTCTCAGCTTCATTTCCCTTCTGCCTTACTGGCATAGTGGGCTTTGCCCCACTTTTTGCTGCCTACTCCACACCTTCAAAAAGCGGACTTAACCAAGCACTCTCCCACTGACTCATGATGGCTTCTACGTCTTCCTCTTTGACCAGGTACAGGAGCTTCTACCAGACCCACCGCGAGGTCCTTATTTACTTGAATGTGGATATGATGGAATTCATATTTGAACTCTGCGCTATTTCATTACTGATCCATTATGCTTGCTCACAACTGGGGCTTTTGGTTGATCATTTTCCCTAAGATTATCTCAACTCCGACCAAAAATAATTTATTGGACATAACCCTTATGGCTCTATCAAATTCCATAGCGAAGCATATCGGGTCGCTTCGCATAGATTGAGGTTTTCAATGTTTAACTGTGACCCGTTAGCTTCCCTCCATTCCATCAAGGAAATAAGAAGCAAGAGCTACACATAGTGGACCTTCTTTCCTTCATTGTTTTACGTAAATCAAACCTACAGATAGATATGTTTCCCTTAGTTTGGTGGCCACACTTATTACAACATATGAAAGACACATCACCTTTTCCTTAAAGTAAATAAATGAGAGAAGAACACATACTTGTGATATTTCACTATTCCTCGTCTCCCTTTTGTCGCTCTCAATCAAACTGAAATCGATTGATTGGTACCTGCAATGCCTAACAGAAGAAAGAAATCAGCATAAAGGAAAATTATATATTCATCTTAATCAAATTTAATCAATTTCATTTGAAAATACACATATAACATCATGAACACATGTATTATGAAGGGAAAAAATGTCTTTATTATGAAGTAGAAGGAGAAGTTAGAACCAGTTGGATAATTTCAATGTCAACTCACTCCAGCTTCATTCCTATCCTCACCACATCAACATCATCACTCCAGTAGCATAACATTACATGCAAATAATACCTTCAAGAGTTGTGATTACCATCATAACTCTACTAATTCAAATTAGTGCTCCCTTGTGCACTATGATTGGTGCTCAATTTATAGGAGATGAAGGTGGTTTAGCATTAAATTATCATTTAATGGCTTTTCCAAAATTCGATGAAGAGGTTTCCTTATTCAATGGAATAGGAGGATAAGTGGTTTAATGGATCAAAGTTATCAGATAGTGTGATAGCTAGAACAACTTCTAGAAGCCACTAGAAGGTGGGAAGATTCCTTGAATACTATGATCAATTTGCTTCTAGTCAACCAATGCATTTTTAGGTGGGCCTAGATGCTCTACAACGCAGCCTTGCATGGGATTAGATGCTCTACAAAGAATTTACTACAGTCTAGGGGTGTGTTTATGGCTCAATGGAGCACTTCAAATGGACATCAAGTAGTGAAACTTTCATGGATGAAAACCAACAATGGGATGACTTGTTTAATGCCTGCAGCAAATGATTTAGAGTATGATACAACCTAATTTGTACTGATATGGGTTTTGGGAGTGATTCCCAAATTGACCTGTAACAACTTCCCCATAAATAATGAAGTAAAAAATGATAATGTTGAATCATATGCTTTACAATGTGATGAGTAGGATCTGAAACGGACGGTGACCTGCATCAATTACAATACATTACATCATGATATATTTTCATCTTGGACACAAATTGCTGAGAGAGACATACCCACACTCAGCACACAAACTATCATAACATTAGAAAGTTGCCTACAGATATATACCCATGATAGGATGACTAACTGTGTAAATACCATCGTATGAATGATGTGCTACTACTCCTAAAATTGCAACCCAGATGGATGAAACTAGATCTTGGTTCTTTTATCTTGTTTACTTGATCACTCAAGTACGTGTCTAACCATGTGAATATGTGATCTAAAGTCGAACATGGGAGGACATCGTCTGATTACCAGCCAATGATGTAAGCCATTAATACAAGTGAGAGAAACCATCATTGATGATAATGTCTCTCAAGGTACTACAGTACAGTCTGCATGGTGTGAATAGATGATTTGATGTTGAACACCATACAAATTTTTTCAGTTGAAGGATGGTGATGTCAACCTATTGCTAAAAATGAGAAACTTGTCATTGATGTACGCAAGCTCCAAGGTACTAAAAGGTACTAATAGGAATAGACTCTTCACAGGAGGGCCTTGATGTATCCCCCATCAACAACAAGAAAAATTAGTAAAGATTTTAGAGACATATTGTAATTGATGAAGAAATATTCAGGTATGGTTGTCGTGAAATGAAGGTTTATGAGTATTGAAAAGGATGAGAAATCATTGAGTGACTTCTCTTGAACATATTAGCAACACTGGATGAGTTGGCAGCATTGACCGAAAACCAAAGTGATGGATGGTGTGATAGGCCATAGGTATGATAGACCATCAAGTAGATAACCCAACCCAAAAGTCATGGAGATGAAGTGAATGAGTATCATGTTCAAGAGCGAATTGATACCATAAGTGATTTATATGTTTCCCATTTTTCCCAGTCATTCTTGACCACTACCTATTTATTTTTTAACTATCTTGAGGAGGATAAAATATGCTTGATGTATAATTCAACCCTTCTTGTCAATCCATCGCTATGTGATGTTTTAATGAGTCTATCAAAGGTGAAACTCAATCATGTCATGATGGAAACGTTCGTCGCTATTTGATGTTTTAACGAGTTTAACGGCAGTGAAAACTTGGTCCTTTTTTATGTTTAAGGAGTTTTCAAAACGGATGAAAAGAATTTCCACAAGTTCTTTTTTCGTAAAATTGTCCCTCGGATCCGAAAAAAGCATAAAATAATACCTGAGAGAAACTCCAAGCCATGTTCGACTAGGGTATTCCTTTTTTGTAAATAATATATCCCAATCTAGAAAATGGTTAAAATTATAATGAGTAGATGTCCTTTCAATTCCTTTTACGAGCTCAAGTGGAAAAATGCTCCACAATATTTTCATGTTTTGGGAGTCTAAAAAGAGTTGAAAGAGAACCCCATGGGGGTTTATTTTTCATGTTTAATAGAGCTCAAAAAATAGATATAAGTGTGCTCTGTGGTCAAAGTCATTTTATGATCATGCACGTCGAATTCACTGTATCAGTTGTAAACTTGCTTAAAGAACCACCAAACGGATTAAAAATACCAGTTTAAATAGTAAAAATGGGTAAAAGCTATAGTCAATTCATTAAATATGCATAAAATGATAAAAAAGTTACCATTTCACATTTACCATTTAGTTTTTAGTGCTCTAAGCTAGTTTCTCCCTCAAACTTCCACAGTTGATTGTGACAGATTCTGTCAACCATTTCTCGTGTCGTTTGGGCCAGGTAGGAGATATGACCTTCCCTTTCTATTAGTTGCATCCTTTTTTAGTTTTATGTATATTTTTTAGGGTTTTTGGGCTCCTAGGGTAAATATACAATTCCATAGGACCAATGCACCCTTGGTTGTTGAAAAGTGTGTCACAAAGGGGCTAAAAAGAAGCCCAGGTCCTATGGAACGCTTTGTCTAAGGAACAAGGGTGCGTTGGTTGCAATTTAGAAATATGCATTGTTTTTTCTGCCCAAATTTTCTCCAATATTTTGCATGGAATGGATCCTAATTAAGCTTATGGTTTGATTTCAGGCATTAATTGGATCAAAATTTTTAATTAAATCGCAAAAAATAGAACACGAGGAACATGATATGGTTTCCCTAAATGATCATCGCACTGTAACAACCCTCAGAGGTTGTGGGTTTCTCAAGTACTTTAGATTTTTAGGGATGAGGAAAAATATGTAACTATTGTAGTTATTGATTCATTCATGGGACCTAACACTACAGTAATTTCACATTAGGGACAAAGTGCTTCCAATATTGGTTGGTAACATTTACTTCCTGACAAGTTTGACGAGACGTGGTGCCCCCATTTCCCTTGCAGGTTCCATCTCTGGAGGCAACATAGTGAAGGACTACATTCTATATTTTTGTTGACCAGGTACAAATCCTAGAAAATATGGAAATATAAACATCAGAGATGTAAGTGATATCCCTTTGTGAATGCTCCTATTCATTATCGCAAATTTAGCTGGCAGCGTGAGACTTCATGGCATGAATATATCATACCTGTAGTATGCACTTGAGTGTCTCGAGCCGACCATGTTCAACTAGGATGAATTAGTACTCATTTAGATGAAAGAACAACTAACCAAAGTGAAAAGTGGAAAGACAAATAATTTCAGCTATGTAACGATCTTGATCACTTTCATTTTGGAGAGAGTTCCATTGATGCAACCACAACATGTGACATTAGGTTTAGTTGGTCCTAGGGATCCATGGATTTACCGGTGGGTAGATTTTATGGCTAGACATGCCGCTCAGTCATCGATCTCAGTTTCCACTGTATTCTTTACCTAGCTTGCATGATAGCATATCTTCATAGAGGAGCATCCATATGCAGGGATGGATTTCCATGGAGACCCAAATTTGATTTTACCAGCCGACACTCAATGGGGTGTTATAGGTAAAAAAAACTACCATGTTTTTTATTTTTTGGTATTTTTACATATATTGTGTTTTTTATGTTTCCAAGACTAAATTAAATATGTTTTATGTATGCAGATGTGTGTACTGTTCGACTAGTGGGTCATGCACAATGGGCAGGGAACTAGCAGAGAGGATTTTTGGGAGAGAATTCCTTGGGGATTTGGATTTGGCTAATAGTTTGACTAAGTTATAACAACATGTAGAGGGGTTGACTCTCAGCATACTGGATGTCTGAATCAAGGAATTACCCATGAGGTTGCACCACCATACTATTGGTGTGCCTAGCCAATGGATGAGGCTATTGTGCATGATAGCCCAAGAAGTGACCTACTATCATCAGACCCATTAGATCTACTTATGATATTATATGTGAGTATAAATTTTGAGGTCATATTACCAAATATGTCTTGAACACAATTTTTTGCAAAAAAATTGATTATATATCTATTTTACTTTTGATTTTTTTCCTATGGTTGTGTGCAATCCCATTCAATTGTGTGATGTAAATTCAAAATATATATTTACATATGTTGCAAATGTCTATTTAACACATAATTCACTAAAGAACCAGTTAAAGTGTTAAATTTTCCATAAATGTGTTGATATTGGATGTAATCAAAATGCCTTTCTAAAATGCAAACTCTAAGGAACATGTGATGAATAGCTGGATTTCATAAAATATATACACTAGTAAGTTGTAGTACGAGAAGTTGTGAGTCCAGACTGATGATGATGTGACAAATTCCAAGTGAAATTGCATTAGAGAGGAGTTAGATCAATGGGTTATACTCAACGATATAATTGGTGGATTGACTGATACAAATCCCTTGGAAACTCACAAAATCGCCACTTGGAGTGAATATGGCCCATGTTGTAGAAGATAAATCCTGTGTACTACGATTATCAGTATCAACATAACCAAAAAATGGTTTCGAAGATTCTGACATCTGCAAAAAAATGGAAAGCAGATTACTAACCATATGAAAAACTCTTGAAAGACACACTGTGACACACATGCAATCAAAGCATATATACATGATCATGCAGTGTTTACTACACAGAATCAAGCATGGTAATGTTTAATATACAACCCATTCTGAGGCTATGATAATGGAATCCCATCATAATATACAGATTCATAGGCTTCCTTATGTAGAATATGCTTGAAAATATAGGGGCCATGACATAATGGTTCAAATTTTCATGTTCCTATATTATCAGCTTCTTGATCATAAATCAAGTCGAGGTCTCCTTCTAAGAAGGTGCGAGGCTTGACATTGGAGTCATATCACGCCTTAATTTGTCTCATATGTGCTTTGTTGGCCAATGCGGCTTCACGAAAAATTTCATCTATATGCATGAGATCTAAAATATGTCCCTATTGATCAGAACTATCAGGTAGTAGGTCAATCGTGAGTTTCAATGATGAAATTTCACATTGACTAAATAAGATAGATTTCAGATCATAAACCAGTTGAAAGGGAGTAAATCCAGTTTTTCTTCTCACGAAGGTTCGATAAGCCCAAAAGGTCGAGTACAAGATTAAATATCAGTTTCGTTTATGAACCCTAGTCATTCGTTCAAGCATACGCTTAATAGTTTTATTGATATCTTCAACTTGTCCATTAGCTTATGGATAATCAGGGGTAGAACTATCATGTGACAGTTCTAACTTGGCAGTCAACTCAGTGATCATGTGATTGCGAAATTTTTTTCCATGATCTATGACTATGGCTTGTGGCACACCAAACCAGATAACCACATGGTTTAAGAAAAATAATGCATTTGTCTTGCCTGTGTTGTTAAATGTAGGAACCACCTCGGCCCACTTGGTAAAATAGTGAATGGCGATAATAATATACCCATGCCCCCTGACCGATAAAGGATTACATGTCATGAAGTTAATTCCCCATTTTGCAGATGGTCCAATAGTGATGACATGATGCATTTGTGTGGGTGGCATGTGGGTTTTATGATCAAATATCTGGCAAGCATGACAACTTCTAACCATGAGAATGTAGTCTTGAAATATGGTAGGCCAGAAGTAACAACCTAGAGAATACTTTGCATGGTAGAAAAAGCAGAAAAATATCCACCACAGCCACCAACATGGCAATCATTTAGAACTTTCTCAACCTCCTCAAGAGTGAGGCACCTATGTAAAATCATATCAACACCACGAAGATAAAGTATATCACCAACGATCAGATAATATTTTTCTTGGTATGGAATACGTCTTTGTTGCAAGTGAGAGGTATTGGGTCGAAAATTTTGGTTTGGAGATAGATGAGAAAATCTCCATACCACTGGTCAGATGACATGATAAAAAAAAAGGCTAATATGGAATGGATGGTTCCAATGTAGACACAGTGCTACTCGAGGGAAGTTCACAGATAATCTTAGTGAATACAAAGAATTCTTTGAATTGGATTTAATGAATTCCAAATCAAATTCCTGCCAAATGACGATCCATTTTGAGTATTTTCCCCACAACAATTGGCTTGACAGAACATATGCCATAGGGTTGCAATCCAAAATGAAAATGGTATTCAAAAGGAGGATATAGTGGCAAGATATTTGTACATCTTTAACGGCTACCAAAGTGAGCTTCTAAACATAAGTGTACTTAACCTCCATATCATTGAGAGTGAGACTCATAATATATTGGATTTTCTATGCCGTCTTCTTTTTGGAATAAAACCATGGTGATGGTTGTATCTGCAACATTGAGATACATGAAATAATAACTCTAATACTTTGGGTGATACATTAATGATGCTCAGATCAAGGTATGCTTAATAACACGAAAGGAAGCTTGTGCAACCTCATCCCAACAGAAGAGAGTCCCCTTCCTCAAGAGTTGAGTAAATTATTTAGCCATTTTAGCGTAGTTGGGAATGAATCTCCTTAGAAATTTATCCTTCCATTCAAGTGTCTGTAACTGAATTAGATTGGAAGGCGTAGGAAAATCGAGAATGGCCGGGTCCTTCAATGGATCAATCCAAATTCCATCTTTCAACACGAAGAAACCAAGAAAATGACCAAAACCAACATAGAACACACATTTTTGTGAATTGAGGCAGATTTTGTAGTGATGATATTGTAAAAATATCGCTCAAATTTAGTGGGTGGTCAGCCTATTTTTGTGGATGGGTAGGTAAGTCATCCAGATAGGGTTGAAAAATTTTCTTCATCTCATGGAAAGAATAATTAATTTCCCTTTATAATTTTTCCCCAACATTCTTTAAACCAAAAGAGAGCTTTAGATAAGTGAATGTGCCCCAGGGATAGATAAAAAGAAATTTATATTGGTCCTCTTAGAAAATATTGATCTCATTGAAACTGAAAAAACCATCCATGAAGGAAAATATTTCACATCGGGCACATTCATAAATGATATAGTCGATAAAGGGATTGGGATCATTGTCTTTCGGACAAGCATGATTAACATCTCAATAGTCGATGCACACTATAATTGTCCCTTGTTTCTTCATGAAAGGAACAATGTTAGAAACCCAATTAGTAAGTAGAACAAGGTAAATAAAACCAGCATGCAAACGTTTTTCAACCTCTGCTTTAATGGCAACAACTTTATTAGGATGAATAGGATCGAGGTGTTGTTGTGGCGGTTTGACATAAGGGTAAATTTTAATCTCATACTCAACAATGCTACAGCTGATGCCTAGAATTTCCTAATATGACCAAGCGAATACATCTCATAAATCACGGAAAAGAGAGCGGTAAGTGTCAATTTCAAATGCATAACAAGACACGCTGACATTAATGTTTTCAGATAGTAATCCTTTGTTCAATATTTTATGGGTTTCGCTCAGAATCAATGCCGTGGATAGGAATGGATTTCGTGAAGAAATAAATGATTTTAGGGTGATATAGTTCTGTTGGACTATCTTCATTGTAATCTGGAAGATGGGATCGTTGATGATAATCTACCCATGGTTATTCTTCTGGCATCATGGATTCAATAATGCTCTCATCGATTGATAATATACATGAGAAGGTATAAGAATAAGTACCATAATCTAAAGAAAAATTGACCCAAGAAGTCAGTGACAAAGGATTGAGATTGGCCGCATAAGCCAAAAATATTGATTGTTATGCACACTTGATTGGACTTAGGGGCATGATTTCACCCAACCTATATTTTTCAAAATCATTGGGCATCTTCCTTAAGTCAGATGAAGTGGAAGATCTCATATTGCAGGTCTCTATTTTTGCAATTTTCACCAATGCTGCATATGACGGTAACGAGAAGGTGCCCATTAGGGAATAATCCCTAAAATTTCCTACACCAATGTGAAGAGATTGTGGGGGTCCGTGAACAAATGGAACACCTCTAGTTTCCTGGGAACCAGAGGTGAAGAAGGCAATTTTATTGATGACTGTGATTCATCCCTTATGATGGAAGATGACCATACAAAATTAATTATATACAACTGCAACCATAGAGTAAGGCTACAGTCTTCCAAGTAAGATATTGTAGTCAAGGGGTCTGTCAATGACCTCAAATTCAATAGTAACAGTGTTTCCCCCTACTTTGACTTGTAGGTTACTAATAACTTCAAAACTCTTATATGTATGACTCCCAAAATATTTCAACACCATAAGTGATTGTGATAAAATCGACCATAGACCTGATACAAGTAGATGCGCCTTCATCTATAATACTCCGATGAATGAGGTGATTCAATACATGTACTTGAATAAAAATTTATAATTTTTCTGGTAATTGTGGCACACAGCCTGCATCGTTAAAGACTACAAGATTATATTCCCTTGGATATATTCCACCAATCGCTGAAAACACAGCCCGCTTTTAGGAGTGAAAATTCTGAAGAACCCCTAGCGTTGACACAAAAAAAGGTGACTGAGCAAGATATTCAACTATGTTATAATTTTGAGTTGAACGAGCTTGAAGGTTGAAAGTAAATTTATGAATAACTCCCTTTGGCGGCTTTATTGTTAACTGAGGAATAATAGGCAGTGAATCTGAATCAGAAAAATTTGAAGTAGAAGTAGTAGGTTGATTTGTAGCCTAACCATTCGATGATGAAAGAGGATTGCTGTAATATTTACTTCAAGTATACACCAAAACATTATTTTTGGGCATAGTGGCAGATAGCATAAGCACTTGTGTACTATAAGTGGGACCCATAGCAACCATATGTGTTTTCGGGTTGGGAAAAGCATTATTCAACACTGTAGATGCGACATAAGTCTTAAGAAGCTTCGAGACTTCTGAGAGGTGAGGAAAATCTCATGTAAAATATTTCTCATTACATATCAAACAAGGGTAATGAGGTTTATGAGAGGAACCATATGTATCAGATGGCTTTTTGTGCGAGGGTGACATTTGTTTCCTCCTATCTTTCCCTTTCTTCTTAATTCTAGGTTGCTTGTCACCATTTCCCTTGTCAGATGACATGACATGTATTTTAGAAGAAAACGTAGTATTAGATGCAATAGGGTTTTGATTTGACACAGAAATTGGGGAACCAGATGGTCGACTTACTAGCTTAGTTCTAACATAACCAATCACACCATCATTGGCATGAATGCACTTAAAATATGGATAAGGAGGAACAATAAAATTTCATCGCAATGCATTCATAATCTTTTCATAGAGCATGTTAGACTGAATATAAATAAAATCCAGATACTAGGCACGAGAAATTACTTTCTCTTCAGTGATAAAACCTCCTTTGGCCATGTCCTCGGTGATAGATGGCAAGAAGGACTTTATAAAAAATTCAGCCAAAATTTGATCTAGGAAAAATTATTTAACAATTCACCACCAATGACACCACTCATGAATGTGATATAATATGTGAGTAGAATTCATCTATTTAAATATGGTCAAAAGTTTTGTTCCAGTTTCATATATGATGGGTAAGTGGAAGTGGGCTAGAAATGTAGTGGTTAAAGTTGTAAACTTATCAAAATAAGCTCTCGGTAATTCAATATACCACTTCATAGCTGGATTAGTGATAATTCACTAGAAAATACGAAGTCTAACAGAATCATCATTAAAGGAGTTTGATGAACACCATAAATGATAATTCATAACGTGCGTAGACAAATATTCTCCACAATTTCCATTGAATTTCGGAATACCAGAGGATAATTTATGAGGAATTATCAACCACAAAGGAAAATAAAGAATGGGATCATTAGTGAGCCAGTTTAAATCAGGTAAATCTAATTTTTCTACAAAAGGAAACTGTCAATTTAAATCATGTTGAGCATTTTAAGATAATATGGAATTGCCTAGGAAAAAGGTCATTATGCACAAACATCAGGATTTGGCTGCTGGTAACTTAGATAGGGGTAAGTTTTTTGACCAAACCCTTGATAGGCTTACTAAACAAGACTTGGATAAGCTTTAACTTGTTGCAATGGTTTCTGTGGCTGCCATAAAATTTGATAAAACTATTGTTGTCCTCCAGGATCATTTGGACCAGGCTGTGAATAAATGGGACTAGTAGAAGCCTATGACAAGGGTAAACTACCCCGTGGTTGTGAAATTTCTAATACAGATGGTTATTGTGTACCATCATAGGAAGACCAAGTCGGTAGACAATAAACTTGAGGGTTAAGGGTTGAAAGACCCACTTGAGCAGACTTAGCAACAACCAAAGAATTAATAACATGCATAGTAGGTATGGATGTAACAGGCTGAATTGGTTGATATTGATACACAATTGTTTGCGGCTGAACATGAAAGGTAGGATACGATTGAAGAACAAAACTTCCAACATAAGATTGACCTAAAAACGAAGGAGCGCTTCCATATTTCATGAACATCTGTTCCCCCCAGCATATGGAGTATAACAACATTTAACATATTGACTTTAATATGATGGGAGCTGAGAAGATATTAGATAAGATGGACAGTAATTAGATGGAGCAGCCTGATATTGAGCTGATGATGTCAATAAAGGATCACTTCATTCAGTACTTGTAAGAGAGGAGCCCAATAAAATTACAGATGATGACATGGGTGAAGTCCATTGACTAGAAGAGACACCATATTAGATTTCATTTAAAGCTTGGTAACCCAGTGGGATGGATGGACCACCATAAAGATGAGACTCCAGTGTCATAGAAAACATCAAAGAAGAAGAGTCTGGGACATTATTGTCTACTCAACTTAGTGTTCCTAAATTGATGTCATAAATTGTCAACCAGGGTTAGTAAATTGTTGAAGTGAAGTGCACTATATGTGCCTAGGTATATTCTTCCTTCTTCGTTGTGTTTAGTGTTTTTCTAATGTTTTAGGTTTTGTGTTTTTATGAAAAGAATTAAATTGTTGGCAAAGAGAAGTTATTGATCACACTAAAACAGAACAAAACTTACTCTAAACTATGTATGTCACTTAAGAACAGAAACTGTTAATCCACGAATTGTAAAGCTTGACAAGAAAAATAACTCATAACATTAAACTCAGTCCAAGTCATTTAATTAGAGTTATGTTGCAGCAACTTGAGAAAAGGATAAGTTTGATGTAATGAAGTTCTCTATAGTAAACAACAACTTACAATATCACAGAGAAAATCTCATCCATAGTTAGAAATTTGTTGGAACATTTTGAGAAAAGATTATCTGCAACATAGTAAGGAAACCTATGGTAAAATGACTTCTGACACTAATATTAACCCATTTTTCCACTCAAAATGCTACTATTAAGCCTCATTCAAGGGTTAGAGATCTCTTAGAATAGCTTTGGAAAAATGATGTTTGTAAAATTATGAGAATTTGCAGAAGATTCAAGAACCCAAAATGATATAACTAATTCTTGTCCATATGATAATGATGCATTAGAAGAGACTAAGAACAAGAGCAGCTTGTAAAATAATGAGGATCTTTTAAATCTAATTATCAAGACTAGAATGCAATTATCTAATAAAACTTGAAACACAATGAACAGAACTGAACTAAAATGCAATTAACCTCCGAAGTACTACAACTCTATCTCATTCACGTGTTAGTGATATATTGGAATAGTTCATGAGAACAATATTGATTGCAATATTCAATGTAAGTAAACATAAAACATAATGCTCAGAAAAAACTGCCTAGATTAAGAATGAAACAGAGCTAAAGTTACTTATCTAGAAAATATGCACAAAGCCTTTTGGATAGTAGGGGCCCTCTACCATCAGATTGGCACACAAATCCTTAACTCCTCAAAATTTCTTCAGATCATGCATCAATGTTGTACTTCTTTAATTCAAGGAAAAATGCTGAGAAACAAAGTATCAAAGTCTTTGAAAACTAACAACAAAGCATCAATTAACTAACTAATTGTCTGTCAGTTCACCGAGTTATTCTTATAAGAAAAATACATAATTTTCATTGAGTAGGAATAGGCATAGGTGTATTTTTCAATCAAAATCAAATTAGAACTCCTGTTGAGGACTCGTAGTTTGCTGAAGACATCTGTAGAGTCCTTGTCCTTCTAGAAGTGTACTTCTTAATTTTGGCTTCCTCCACATGCATAACCACTTGTAGATTTTTTCTCAGACTTCGTAGAGGGAAAGGAATGATGTAGGAGAGTTCTGGAATTTAACCATATGCGTTTTTCCTTGAAATGACACTAGTAACCTGTGTGAACATAAATATGGCTGCGGAATATGCGACTAGCTATAGAATGGCTACATTCTGTAGCTAAGTCTGATAAAAAATCACTATGACAGCAAAACCACAAAATTTTAGTAAGTCAGTCATTGCGTGCATTATTAAAGTAATTTTGATCATTTCTATTGATATTTTAAGCCTATAACTGACAAATGAAAAATGGAATGAAGTGAAATTTGGTGAAAGGAAAGGACATCTTTATGGCTCAACATACCCCCACTGCAAATATTTTTCATGTCCTCATGCAATCAATCCATGTATTCTGAAACTTCTGCTAGGACATCTAACTTCCTTTTTCTGATTTTCTTGGTGTTCAATGGCATCCTAGGCTTCCTTATGACCAATTTGAACCTGAGATTTATAAGTGTCCTGCTCAACTTTTTGTTTTTCTTCTTTAGCTTCTCACTAGCTTTGTACAATTTTTCCATTTGTAGAGAGAGAGTTGTGTTCATAACACTTTTCAGCTTCACTTGCTCCCTTAAAATTTCATTTTAATTTTTTATATGCCTATTAAGTATTTCCAATTCATATTTATCTCTTCTCAGCACTTCAATTGAAGATTCTTTTGGGCTAGGAGTTCTTCCTCTATTTTTTGAGGCTCTCTTTTCTAATGACTCAACATAATTATATATTTTTTGTTGGGTTGGGTCTACCTCTAGAGTTCCTTCATCAAGATCTTCTTCGTACTGGTACTCAGGAGATCTGTCAGTTGGTGTCTCTTCATCTTCAATATCTATGATTCTTGTTTGCTTAACTCCAGTATTCTTGAATATCGCTCTAAGCCTAAGGCTTCTTCTTAGTTTAGATGGTCCCTCACCTCTCTCCTTAGAATAATTTCTTATTATCTTCTCCTTTTTAAGTTGTTTCTTGATTTCAAATAATTTTTCAGAGATAATCTCCTCATTGTCTTCTTGTATGGATTTCCCAGTTTTAATTTCAACAGATTTGGAAATTTTTCTTCTCCTACTTCTTCTTACAAGTTTTCCTTCAGATGGAGTTTCTTTAGGTTCTTCAAAATGGTTCCTCAAGAGGAACTCATCCCAACTGTCTCCCACCTTTTTTAAATGATGCTCAATTAAGATTTTAACTAGGCCATGGTGATATAGGGTAGTTTCCAAGAACTAAACCCTCTTTTGGACAGTAGAAGCCATTCTCTTTAGGCTATGAAGTAAGAAAAAGGGTAAATTTATCTCTTCATCTAGGAAATGCATCATAAGTCGAATGTGATATACATATAGGGTACCAAACCTTCCCTCACAAGTTATAAAATTTTGTAGAATTATCAACATATTTCGCCATTTATTCTTCAATGTTGAGCCAAGAATGTCGTTCTTAAAAACTGAAATATCCATACCTGGTGTTTTTAGCATCTGCCTCCATTCTTCATTGTGACCCTCTTTGTTTTTGAACCATAGTTCACCTTGCCTTGGTAATTCTTCTACCTCTACTATGAAGGATTCTGTGATAATGAACTTGACATCACCTATTTCAACTTTTGACCCATTGAATGATCAAGAAAATGAATTGGTGACCTCCTTATGAAAACCATTGAACTTCTCCAAAAAATGTAGCCATCCGACCTGCTGTAACATCTCTTTAATTTGTGGGTACCCTTCTAGGTATTTGGTTCCGACTGGTTTGAACCTCACAATAAGTCCCATGGCTTCCTTGTTCAACTTGAATTTACTGTTCCATCACAACTCTCTTATTCAAGGTAAAAATGGTTGTAGGAGGTTGTTTTCACCCTAAGTATGACTTCTCTGTTTCTGCAGACAGAAATTGGCTACGAAAAGATGACATGAAGTGGATATGGAATAAGTGAAATACAGTGAGGGTAAGTCACACCAATAAATGAGTTTGACAGTTGTCATGGAGTAAAATACCGCGGAAAAATCCCATGAGGATTTCAAAATCATCACTGAATATTTCGGGTTAGTGACATGACCTAATAGGTTACTTCAAGTACTAACCATTACCTTTTAATAAATGATGATTTGATATGGCGAAATGGAAAGGGTTTTGTCCAAGGATTTTATGATAGGGTTGATCAATACGAATAATCAAAATAAATTTATGAAACATACATATAACTTAACTATACTATATCTTTCATAATCTATTATCATAATAATTTCACAATTTTACCTTAGCCCTTCTTTTGATTTTTTCTTTTTTTTTCAATATGCTTGGGCTTTCCTTTGAAAATCATTGATCTTTCAGTCTTCACAATCCTTTTGATTTTTCTTGTTGAAATAGGTGTGCATGATCAATTTGCTGCTGAACACGTGGTTACTGGATAGTTGGCCGCAGAATATCTGGTTGAAGAATGTCTGGCTGCAGAATGCCTTGCTGCAAAATGTTTGGTTGCAGAATGTACCTGTGAAACGTTTGAAACATGGAACGAAATGATTTGAAATATGGATGGAATGAAGTATAAGATGAAAATGGATCATGAAATATAATGGAATGAAGCATGAAGGAAGTGGAATATGATGGAATGAAATAGATCACAAATGCGAAGTGAAATGAAATATGAAATGTGGCCTGCAACTTACGATTTGTAATACTCAATTGCAGAAAGAGATCAATTTTGAAAATCTGAAATGAAAATGAGATGGATCATGAAATGGAATGAATGAAGTATGGATGAATGGAGTGAATGGAATATGGATGAAGTGAGATGTGATGAAGTTAAATGGATCATAAGTGGAATGTGATATGTAAAGTGGGCATGCACTTATAATTTTATGATAGTTGTTTGCAGGAAAAGAACAATTTTGAAAAGCTAAAGTGTCAGAAGGATTCTGATTTTCACTTTATATTTTCTGTATAAACATGCTAACCAATGATTAGTTTTCATGTTTATACTTTATTATTATTTTTTATTCTTTATTTATTTATTTATTTGCATCATCTGATTTCAGAAAATACAATTAAGTTGATGAAGAAGAAGGATTCTTCTTCATTAACTTCACATCACTATTCTCTTAGAATCTCTTGACAAATTATTCTCTTGAAATTGGCTTATGATACAGCTTCAGTCTATGACCATTTACAAGAAAAGTGACCTTCTCTTCATCTATTGTCCTGATTTTTATTGCTCCATTGTCAAAAAAATTCACAATTTCATATGGTCCAAGCCAATGTGTTTGGAATTTACCTTGAAAATATTTGAACTTTGAATTAGACAAGAGGGCCCGGTCACCTTCTTTTAATTTCTTTTCCTTAATGTACTTATCATGCCATCTAGTTCTTTGCTATTGAACTATATTTTTTTTCTGGACTGCATCCTGTCTAATCTCATCCAATTCATTAATCTTCTCCAATCTATGCTTTTGTGCTTCTGTTAGATCAAGTCCTAGTTGAAATTCCATTTTAAAATTTTGAATCTGAAACTCTATGGGAAACAATACTTGTTTTACATAAACAAGTTCATAAGGAGTATGACCTGTCATGCTTCTCCATGTAGTTCTATAGGCCCACAAGGCTTCAGGAAGTCTGTCTGCCCAATCTATTCTATGTAAATGAACAGTCCTTGTTAGGATCCCTTCAATGACCTTATTAGTAGATTCCACTTGAACATTTGCTTGTGGATGATAGGGAGTAGATTTTCCATGTCTGATTTTGTACTTCACCAATTTTTTCCACTAGCCTTAATGTGAATTGAGCTCCTTGATCTGTAACAATTTCTCTTGGGACACAAAAACGAGTAAAAATATCCTCAAAAAGAAAATTAACTACAGATGCTTCAATAGCAGAAAGTAATGGCTTCGCCTCTACCCATTTGGTAACATAATCAGTGGAAACTAATATATATTTCTTTTGTCTTGATGGAGGACTAATAGGTCTTACAAAATCTAAAGCCCATTTCTCAAAAGGTTCAATATGTACCTGAGGTTGCAATGGCATTTCACCTGAAGGGGAAGGTTTCCCTACCCTTTGGCAACTGTCACACCTTTTGACATACTCTTTAGCATCTTTAAAAAGGGATGGCCAATAATATCCCAAACGAAGTATCTTATAAGTTGTCCTTTTATCAGCAAAGTGTCCACCACAAGGTTCATCATGACATTCTTTGAGGATCTTAGGCATCTCATCTTCTCGAACACATACCCTAATGATAAAGTCTATACCTGTTTTGTATAACTCATTAGCAAACCATGAATATTTTTCACTATCATAAATGATATTTATTTTGTCTCTTACATTCATTATTGAAGGAAATTTCCCTAAAACTAGATAATTAGAAATTTCAGCAAACCAAGGAGTTTGAGTAGAAATTGCAGAAAGATATTCATCAGGGAATTGATCTTCAACTAGAGTGTTGTCTTTAATGTTTTAGAGTCTAGATAGGAAATCAGCTACGGTATTTTGTTTTCCAGGCCTATCTAGAATGGTAATGTTGAATTCTTGTAAAAGCAATAACCATCTTATGCCTCTACCATTAGTAATTGATTTGTTCATTAGATATTTAATTGCAGAGTGATCTGTGTGAACAAAAGTTTCATAACCTGTTATATAGTGTCTGAATTTATTTATGGCAAGAAAAGCAACTAAGAACTCTTTCTCAGTTACAGTATAATTTAACTCCGAAGGGGTCAAATTTTTACTTGTGTAGTAGATGGCATAAGGAATCAGGTCTTTTTGTCCCAATACAACTCCTAAAGCTGTATCTGAGTAATCTATTGAAATATGAAAAGGTAATTTCCAGTTAGGTCCCCTTAAAATAGGTGCTTCAGAGATTTTTGTTTTCAAGGTGTCAAAGGCTAACTGGCAGTCAGGATTCCATTTGAATTCACAGTCCTTGGTAAGTAATTTGAAAAGTGTAGATGTTATCTTCGTGAAGTTTTCTATAAACCTTCGATAATATCATGTAAATCCTAGAAAAATCCTAACATCTTTTTGACAACTTGGAACAAATAAGTTAGAGATGACTTCGACTTTTGACTCACCAACTCTAATCCCATCCCCTGAAATGTGATGCCCCAAAACAATTCCTTCAGTAAACATCATAAAACACTTCTCATGACTTATTGAAATATTTGCTTCTTTACATCTCTTTAAAAAAATTTCCAAGTTTGCTAAGGCTTCTTCAAATTTGTTTCCATAGACTGTGAAATCATCCATATATACCTTTACAAAATCATGTATTAGATCTGAAAAGATTCCTAGTACTGCCCTTTGAAATGTTGCAGGTGCGTTGCATAGTCCAAATGTCAATACTTGGTAAGCATAGGTACCAAAAGGACAGGTAAATGTGGTTTTGTCTTGATCTTCAAGTGCTACTTGAATTTGATTATAACCACTAAACCCATCTAAAAATGAGAAGTACTTTTTGCCAGCTAATGTATCTAACACTTGATGTATGAAAGGTAGGGGAAAATGATTTTTAAGAGGAGCTTTGCTTAATTCCCGGTAGTCAATACATACCCTCCATTTACCATTTTTCTTTGGCACAATTATCGAAGGAGAAACCCACTGACTATCTAAAATGGGATAGATAAAGTTGACATTTAAAAATTTCTGCAATTCTTCTTTAAAAATCTCCCTAAGACTTGGATTCATCCGTCTCTGAGGTTGTCTGATTGGTTTGCAATTTTCCTTAATGTAGATGTGATGAGTGCAAGTCTTAGGGCTTATCCCTTTCATATTAGTGTACTCCCATGCATATGTAGAAGAATGTCTCTCTAATGTCTTGACTAGATTTTCTTGTTGAGATTTCTCTAGGTTCTTGTTTATGTTTAAAGTTCTACCTGGAAATATCTCAATTGTAGAGCTGCCAAATTTATCCATCGAGTAAAGAGACATCTGTCTTGATGATAAAATCTCAATGTTGGATTTTTCTTGAAATTGTTCATGTTTGTATTCCGAAGAGGATTCAAAGTTTTCTAAATTATTTAGAATCTGTCTATCTTCACTAATTTCTGAAATTGTGAAGAGAGGTTGTATGTCTTCTTCATCCTCAATCCATTGAGTATCATCTAATTATGTAATTGTTTTCGCTGGAGGATACAAGGTAAATTTCTTGGTTTAACTACCATCAGAGATGTACATATCACTGGATCTACAGCTAATGAAAGCATCAACTGTAGCTAACCAAGGTCTTCCTAATATAATTGGATGTCCTCCTAGATTATTTTTAGGATTTAGGATCATAAAATCCACAGGATACTCCCAAGAATATAGGGAGTCTGGAATGTCTTCTATTACCCCATCGGGTTTGATCATAGATATGTCTGCTAATTGTAACAATGTGGGTGTAAAAATAAGATTAGGAAGTTTTAGTTTATCTGTGATTTTTCTACTCATGATATTGATTGCTGCTCCTAAATCAATACGTGTGTTTTGGATCTCAGTTCCATTGATGTGTATTTTAACAACTGGATTTCCTCGGTCTAGATACTTTGGAATAGAAATCTTACCCATCATGATGTCTGCTATTTTTCCTACCAGTTGAATTTTCTTTGTCTCTTTGATTCTTTTTCCTGTTTTTTTCATGCTCAACTCCTTTATTGTCTTTTATAAGATTTTAATTTCCTTGATAGCTTGTAATAATGGGATATTAATACAAACATTCGTTAGCTCATCTAGGAAATCATAATTGGGCACCATAATTTTTTTTTCTACACCCCTATCAATTTGTAATCTTTCTAGAAAGGGAGGTGTAGAGGTGGATTTTGATGGCTTCTCTAATATAGGAGTTGAAATTATTGGTTCTTTTTTTTTTTGAATTTTAAATGTTTGGGTCTTGAAAGGATGTGTTTTCTTCAAGACTTTTATTTACCCGTAGAGGATCTTCCTCAGATTTGTTTTTCTCTTGTATGATCACATAAGGTTTCCTATTTTCAAGTATTCTTCTAGACCTAAGTTGAACATCATTAAGGTCTAAATGAGTAATCAAATAGGTTGGAGAATATTGGTCTTCTATCATGTATGTGTTCTGAGGATTTCTATTGTTGGGGATTGGTATGGGTTGGGAAAGTAACTGATTTGATTTCTGAGGAAATGGTAATGGAAGTGGCGGACTTTGATGTTGCGGATTTTGAGGATTTTGTTGAGGATTTTGTTGAGAAGGGAAATTTGTATATGGTGGATATTGATAGTACTAAGAGTATCTTCCATATGGATTTTGTGCTCCTTGTGCCCAAGTTCGAGATTGATTTTGGAATTGGGGCCAAGGTTTCTACCAAGAATTCCAATTTGGTCGGGGTTGATTATACAGTTGATCATGGAATCCTTGTGGTTCAGGTCCTTGCCAAGGTCTCCTAGAGACAATATTGAGAGATTCTATGGAATTTGTAAGGGTTTCTTCTTGAAATACAGCTTTAAGACTAGGAAGTGAAGGACAACTCTTGGTCTCATGATTTTCTGAAGAAATTACACAAGTCTTTACTATTTTTACATCCAAAGGGCACTCTCTTAAGGCATGCGTCTCTCTACATTTGGGACAAAAGATTGCTAAGCCATCAGATTCAGCTTTTTTCTTGTTTTGTAATTTAAGGGTGTCTATTTGTTCATTAAGACTCCCTAAAATGTCAGATTTGAATTCATCAAGAATATGTCCTATTTCTTCCCTACTTACTGTCCCAGAAGAAGACTTACTTGCCCTTGCAAGAGCAAGGTCTCTTGGTCCTTTTACAGTTTTAGATTTTCCTCTTGAAAGGTTGATGCATAATTCAACTATTTCAGGTAATGTGAGCTGAGATATATCCCCTTTTCCCATCATATTAAGGATATCTAGCCATTCATCCCTAATTGTCTTCAACAAGAGAGCTTTCAAAGTATCTTGGTCTAAGTTTTCCATTTTTGCTCTTTTGATGTTATAGTTAAACCTCTCCAAAAAATCTTCCAAATTTTCATCCTCTTTTTGTAACATTTCAAACACTTCCTCCTTATGGTTGAATGGCATACAATAATCCAAATACCTCTCTAGAAATGCATGTTTCATGTCTTCCCATGTCCTAATAGAACTGTTGATCAAACTCATAAACCATTTTAATGTTGCTCCTTTCAATGTTGAAGGGAATAGTTAAAGTTTTTGGGCATCCTGTAAATAATCATAGGTTCTACATAGGATTTCAAATTCAAATATAAAGGTTTTAGGATCTTCACTTTTGAGTCCATAGAAGTTTGGAAGGACAGAAGGTGAAATTATTTTCATAGTTGCATTGGTTTCTTCATCTACTATAGGAAACCCAAAAGAGCCTCCCATTTCCCTTCTACCTCTTCATCTGTCTCCTTCTTCACCTCTACATCCTTCTCCTTCTACACCTCTACCTCCTTCTCCTCTACCTCTACATCTACCCCCTCCAAATAGTGTATGTTCTCCATTAAATACTCCTCCTCCCCCTTCTTCTGCCATGGTTGATTCTTCTGTGGAAGTAGAAAAGTTTATGTCCCTAGCAAGGGTTCCTGAATATTCTTCTAACACAGGTTTAGTGGATGAAGTGGAAGGTAATTCTGATGGAATATCTGATCTTAAGTCTTCTGGAAGTCTATGATCAGTAAAGTATGGGATTTGGGTTTGAGTTGGAGGTGTGCTGCCTCTTGGTCTTGGTGAAACAAGTGGTGTTCTAGGAATCAAGCTTCTGCTTCTTATGAATCTACCCCTTGAGTCTCTTTCTCTATGTATATCATTGTTTTTGCGAGGTAAGAAACAAGGCTACCTGGTTACACTTCCCTGGAAACGGCACCAAAATGTTTACTCAACTTAGTGTTCCTAAATTGATGTCATAAATTGTCAACCGGGGCTAGTAAAATGTTGAAGTGAAGTGCACTATATGTGCCTAGGTATCTTCTTCCTTCTTCGTTGTGTTTAGTGTTTTTCTAATGTTTTTGGTTTTGTGTTTTTAAGAAAAGAACTAAATTGTTGGCAAAGAGAAGTTATTGATCACACTAAAACAGAACAAAGCCTAGTCTAAACTATGTATGACACTTAAGAACAGAAAATGCTAATCCACCGATTGTAAAGCTTGACAAGAAAAATAACTCATAACATTAAAATAATTCCAAGTCATCTCATTAGAGGTATGTTGGAACAACTTTAGAAAAGGATAATTTTGATGTAATGAATTTCTCTATAGTAAACAACAACTTACAATATCACAGAGAAATTCTCATCCATAGTTAGAAATTTGTTGGAACATTTTTAGAAAACATTATCTGCAACATAGTAAGGAACCCTATGCTAAAATGACTTATGAAACTAAAATTAACCCATTATACCACTCAAAATTTTACTATTAAGCCTCATTCAAGGGTTAGATATCTCTTGGAATAGCTTTGGAAAAATGTTATTTGTAAAATTATGAGAAATTGCAGAAGAGTCAAGAACCCAAAATGATATAACTAATTCTTGTCCATATGATAATGATGTATTATAAGATACTAAGAACAAGAGTAGCTTGTAAAATAATGAGGGTCTTTTAAATCTAATTATCAAGACTAGAATGCAATTAGATAATAAAACTTGAAACACAATGAACAGAACTGAACTAAAATGTAATTAACCTCCAAAGTACTACAGCTCTATCTCATTGATGTGCTAGTGACATATTGGAACAATTCATGAGAACAAGATTGATTGCAATATTCGATTTAAGTAAACATAAAACATAATGCTCAGAAAAAACTGCCTAGATTAAGAACGAAACAGAGCTAAAGTTACTTATCTAGATAATATGCACAAATCCTTTCGGACAATAGGGGCCCTCTACCATCAAATTGGCACAAGAATCCTTAACTCCTCAAAATTTCTTCAGATCATGCATCAAAATTGTACTTCTTTCATTAAAGGAAAAATGCTCAAAAACAGAGTATCACAGTCTTTGAGAACTAACAACAAAGCATCAACTAACTAACTAACTATCTCTCGGTTCACCAAGTTATTCTTATAAGAAAAATACATAACTGTCATTGAGTAGGAATAGGCATAGGTGTATTTTTAAATCAAAATATAATTGGAACTCCTGTTGAGGACTCGTACTTTGCTGAAGACATCTGCAGAGTCCTTGTCCTTATAGAAGTCTACTTATTAATTTTGGCTTCCTCCACATGCATAACCACTTGTAGATTTTGCTCAGACTTCGTAGAGGGAAAGGAATGATGTAGGAGAGTTCTGGAATTTAAACATATGTTTTTTTCCTTGAAATGACACCTTTAACCTCTGTGAACATAAATATGGTTGAAAAATATGCGACTAGCTACAGAATGGTTGCATTCTGTAGCTAAGTTTGATCAAAAATCACTATGACAACAAAACCACAAAAGTTTAGTAAGTCAGTCATTGCATGGATTCTTAAAGTAATTTTAGTCATTTCTATTGATCTTTTAAGCCTATAACTGACAAAGGAAAAATGGAATGAAGTGAAATTTGGTGAAAGGAAAGGACATCTTTAGGGCTCAATAGTTATCTCATCCATGGTTAAATAACCCAACATATACTCTAAAGAATCCATGGGAACTTGAGACTGAGAAAGATTAGCAAGAGTAGAGTAATTCAAACGAGGAAAATATGGATAAATATGAATCCCTGACACAAAATTATTTGTAGTTGAAGGAGTTGTATCTTCCTTAAGTTCTTCCTCAATTGAAATAAAACTAGGTGGAAGTACTACATCGTCAGGCCCAAGATAAATTTCAAGTGGTAAACTTTGTGGTAAAGAGGAAGACTCAATGGTTACGGATGAATTAGGATGAGCCAGTTGATCATATTTCAGCATGGGAACAACTTGTTGTTCAACTTTGGGCTGAAGATGTTCTGGTAAAAGAACAATAGGTTCTAGATTGACTTTTGGCTGAACAATTTTAGGTTCTGGATTTACCATTTCACTAGATTGAATTTCAGTGTCCTCGGGTAACTATGAGGGTTTTTTCTCTAGAGTAGAAGATAAATCAAGATCAGTAGAAAGGAATCAAGACTTGATAGTGAAAGGATCAGATGAATCTATTAAATTAGATGAAGATGTAGCACCAAATATTCTAGAGGTACCCGTCTCGGTAGGATGAGCTTGCCTTTGCCTACGAGGTATAGCTTTTGGTGGTAAAGGTGGTTTATTCGCTATCCTACGTGAATGACAGGGAATGGGTTGATCTTCTTCCATGATTTCTGATTGAATAAAAAAAAATAAACAAAAAGATGGTAATGCTAGGAAAAATTATTACCAAGAAACTCTGAACTGCAATATACCACCCTAGTAAACCATGGACTTATGTATGTGCAGACAACATCCCCTAATGTTTTGTTCGGTGTATCATAGTGTACAAGATGGCTGACTCGATTACTTATGGATGGTAAGAAACCTAATGCTGTCCTCCAAATCCTACTCAATGGTGCTTGGAGGCCCAATCTATATTAGCATTGTCTAATGTGAAATCACACAGTGAGAGCATCCCCTTATACTTTTCGTACTAGAACACTACTCGATATACTCAAGGTACATGGACGACCTCTGATATACTTACATACGTGGAATGAGGTATCACACACAGATTGTATCGCAGATAATTAACGAGACCTGCAATGTTTTATGATGATAGAAGACGTCTCTAGCCTATACCTCTAAATGTTATCGTTAAGTGACAACGCTCCCTTAGATTAAATCAAATAAATTTTAAGTTGATCTTGCTTATAATTTTTCCTTTCAGGTTTAGCTCGTGATGTATTTTTCATTCCTAGAATGCAACAAGGCTGATAATCATTCATTTCAATTCTATTTTGACAATGAAAATCTTAGCTACAAGGGATTGAGCAATCATATTGTACGCAAAAAACAATGAGCACATCTAAATGAAAATAACCTAACTATTCCTATGTGGAACTCACAATCCATATATGAAAATGTGTGTTTTTCTTTTCGATTTCATTTAAGTGTAGATGAATGAAAAAGAAACTAAGATGCACAAACAATCATTCAATAATTTCTAGAGAAATGAATAATAGAAGACAATTTCTCTTTCTGAAAATAAAGAAATAATCAAAAGTAAACTCTAAACTTTGGAGCTATTTGACAATGATAAAGAAAACAAAAATAAACATTGAACAAACGAACATCCAAAGTGAGGAAAAATAGTAGAATAAATCTACTCTCTAGAGGCAATCAGAAACTTGAAAACTCATCAAACAAGACAGTGAAATGAATGGAAAAAAAAAAATTATGATGATTTTTGGTTGTTCACAGGAGAAACACACCCTTGAGTGGTAGACAGTGCATTGCAGATCATTGTCCCTAAGCCAACGTTGTTATGCAAAGCACTGTACCAAGACCAACAGTGTTTTGGTGCCATACGAAACTCAAAAATAGGCAATCAAACACACTTATTTTTCCAAAACACATTCAAATTACCGAAATAAAGCAAGTAAAGTGTGCTTGAGGCTAAAAAATAAGGATAAAAACACTAGGGATGATTAGTTGATCCCTAGTGGAGTCACCAATTTGTTTTATAGAAATCAAAGTGGTGGCCACACTTAGAACAACAGATGAAAGACACTTGACATTTTCCTTAAGATAAATAAATGAGAGAAGAACACCTATTTTTGATCTTCTGAAATTCCTCGTCTCCCTTTGGTCACTTCCGTCACTCTCAATCAAATTGAACTTTCTTGATTGGTACCTGCAATGGCTAACAGAAGACAAAAAACAACATTAAGGAATATGATCTATTCATCTTAATCAAATTGAATCGATTTTATTTTAAAATACACATATAAGAAAGAAAAAAATCTCTTTATTATGAAGTAGATGGAGAAGTTACAACCACTTGGATTGATTCGATGTAAACTTGCTCCAGCTTTAGTCCTATCATTGTCACATCACAAACATCACTCCTGCAAAATAACATTACATGCAAACAATACCTCCAAGAGTTGTGATCTTACAAACATAACTCTAATAATTCAAATTTTTTCTCCCCTGTGCAGTATGATCAGTGCTAAATTTATAGGAAATGAAAGTGGTTTAGCATTAATACATCATTGAATGAATTTTCCAAAACTAGATGAAGAGGTTTCCTTTTTTAATGGAAAAGGAGGATAAGTTCTTAAATTTGTTCATGGAGCTCATATTTGAAGATATCAGATAGTGTGATATCTGGAACAACTTCTAGAAGCAACAAGAATGTGGGAAGATTCCCTGAATACTATGAACAATTTTCTCCCATTAGACCAACACACTGTCAAGTGGGCATAGATGCTCTCCAATACAACTCTGCATGGGAGTAGATGTTGTGCAAAGAACTTACTGCAGTCTACGGGTGTGTTGATGGCTAAATGGAGCACTTCAACTGGACTTCAAGCAGTGAAAATTTCATGGATGAAAACAAAAAATGGGATGACTTGTTTAAAGCATGTAGCAACTGATTTAGAGTATGATAGACCCTAATTTTTATTGATCCAGGTTTTGGGAGCGACGCCCAAATTGACCTGTAAAATTCTCCCCGTGTTGCTTTGCAACCAGTGAGGAACTCTATTCATAAGTAGATGACCCGGTTGTATACAACGCCCTTGGCACACTCTGCAATTGAACCTATGATAGGTACAGAGGACTCCTCTCCATGAATCTTCATCATAAGCTTACTTGAAAGGATTTTCATGGCGAAGAACACAGTTCTCTTAGAAATGGATTTAATGAGATAACCTTTGGTCCCCTTGGTCAGGTCATACTAATTCTTCATCTTGTCTACCAACTTATTGTCCTGTATCTTACCCGCGAAATCTTTCACAGGGTCTGCCCCAAGACAACAAAGGGCCATAATTCTACTAATGAGCACCTGGGTAATGGGTATCTTCTTCCCCAGCCATATATAATAATCATGCACTAGGGCCAGAAATTGGCACACACAAATAGTATTGATATTACTTCATGTGAAATGTGGCACATAGAGAATGTTGAGTATCCCTAACTACTAGATACCCTCACCCATTTCATCATCTATGATATTATAACTACATCTGGGTATGCCTACAGGAACAGATACCTAATGGGCTAAAATTGGGGGTATTTTATCTAGACATTAAAATCCAAATCCTCCATTCTATGCTGAGGCACCTTGGACACTAATTCCCCTTCAACCACCAGCTCCTCTGGGATGAATGGTGTAAACACCTTGTACATCACTGTGTGAGGGTCCTTCACTGGCTTCTTAGCCTTCAACTTCTAGGGCGGACTATACAGAGGCAACCTATAGAGATGCACAACCTTCTCGACGTCAATTTATTCTGGTGCTTTTTATTCTTCTTATTCATCTGATTCGACCTCCACAACTTTTTATTTCTGTCGATCCTAAGGTCCCTTACTCCATTTTTCCTTTGTGATTTTATTCTGGGACAAGGATATCATATTTGGTTTATTCCACTTCCCATATGGCATTGTGCCCAAAGTCTTCTGTCCTCTTAGCGACCTCGGCCTTATGGCTGTAACTAGAGTTTTAGTCATCATTATGTATCCTAAAACTCTATGAAGAAATTATCATTTGATTTCCTTGAAGCTCTTCCTTGACATGTAACAACTTGCTCGACACTATTAAATGCTACAATTCTCTCTTTTGACACTTAGCGCACAAAATGTTTGAATTAGGGGCAAGATATTTGATTTATAGAAAATTTAGAATTCGAAACTCACCATAACCCTTAGGCGCTCCTCATTAATGTTGATTTGGCAGCAGATCCACCCAGATGTACCCATTAATTGCATCCTTCCTGCTCCTATTAATGGCCAAGTCAATGTTTAATCAACTTTTACTATTTCAATGTTCAAAGAAGTCATTCCTTCCTTGGTGTAGTAAGCTCCAACTGGACCTACCTTCAGTCTGTTGCGCAGTACTCCTACAATGTGGTGGCCACCCTCCAGTAAAATCCTTTTGTGTTCGTTCACCTAAGTACCGGCAGAGATCCTTCCCCAACACACTATTGTTCGTCGGGTTATTCCAATCCATCTGAATGAAAATCCTTGGCTCCTTGGTAATGTGAAATACTCTTGCTTTCATTTCTCGAAAAGCCTCATCAATGCCTCCCCACACATCAATGAAGCTATATTCTAATAAGAATTCTTCTAGAATCTCATTTTATTCCATGGTTTCATGGCACAACTTAGTTTCAGATACCCCTACTGAGTTATCATATGTAAGGAATTAAATAACATTTGCACCCATTCTCTTAGAGGTTTTTTTCCCCAAGCTTCAGTCCAGTGAGGCAAGTGCTCATGACGATCCTTCTTACCATCATACATCTCCACAATTTTTGTCTCAACCTTACCAAATCTAAGCCTTATCAACTTGAAAAACTATATCCATCTGCTCATACTCTATCTTTGCGCACCCCACCATCGGGCTGGGGTAGACTACAATGCAAAATAAAAAACTTCATACCTCTAGCCCTCAGGTACCATTTTCTCAAATTCTTCTAAAAATAAAACAACATTCCTTGTTCCATCATAAAAGTTAAATTACACACTTGCAATCTGACAAAGTGCGGAGATTTGGTAACCATGTTACAGTGATTAGTGGTTACCTTGTGTAGATAATTCTACAAATTCTCTAGCTCTTCATCGTAACCCGAAACAAAAAAACTATCATGCTTCCAACGTATTCTACCTTTTGTAGTGGGATTAATCCAGTCTTCATCATGCACATTAAGCTTATGTATCTCAACAATCTTAGCATCCCCATAAATATGTTGGATAGGCTCTGTATATCACGCGCCTTTGGAAGGATCTAATGGCACAACAACTCGGGTACCATTTTTTTCAAAGATCATCTGCCTCTTCTTCACATCAATTATAGCGTCCATTTCCTAAGCCGAGTCAAACCCAAACATAATACAATATGGATTACTATCATCAACTATCTCAATAACTTCGAAGTGTACCAACATGATAGTGCCATCAATATTTATGCCAATCCCCTCCAATTGCCACATAGGAATGATATTTAACTACATTCCATCTGCATCCAAATTGGTCACCATTGCAACTTAGGCCTTCCCATCCACTCCCATGTCTTCTTTGGTAGAACGTTGGCATCTAATATTAGATCCAGAATGACTTGATCCATCTCAAAATCTCCAATATTTGTAGTCAACCACATCTCTCGGTCGATTATTTTATTGTTATTGTATAATTTTTTTGCTGCGCGTTGTTCCATCCGCAAACTTTCCTTACCAGTGCAGTTATCAATCATTTCTTGCAACCCTTCCAGAGCCCTTTGGTCCCTCAAAAATTTCATACGCATCTACAAGAAAGACACCAAGATAGAATAATCTACCTCCTTCACTTCAGTCCTCTCCTTAGGCTTGTTCTCCAATGGAAAAAATGTTCTTTGCATGGTAAGTGGCGAAGCTTTAGGAGTCATAAATTTATCCCTTGCTTCCATGAATGTCTCTTTCTCATGCTGCACATTGAAGCCAACATTTTTATCTTAAAATTTCTTGACCCATATCTCTATCACAAAATTTCTTCCTTTTGTGTAGTATCCTTCGACATTCACACCACTGTGTGTTGCTACGTTAACACTTGGATCTGTGTGGCGCGGTTAAACCCTCATCATTTGTACATTCTAAGCTGACTATTGGCTCTTCTTATCATACATTTTAGCTAAAAAAATGGTGCAATCTTCAACTTCATGACCAAATTCTTCACAACACTTATAGTAAACTACAATGGGATAATGAAAATACCTGGAAATATGTCATGTTTGTGTGTAGTTATAGCATATGATCTGACCTAGTCAATGACCCACACCTCCTCCTCAGCCACGCCTTCGGCCTAGGAAATCTCCGTTTGTAGTCAATGAACCCAAAGCTTTGCTCCCTTATACGTGCATCTGATACACATCAAGATTGTTTTGAATCATCAATTCATAGCTCTTACAATGTTTTTCATCGTGCCCTACCAAACTCCAGAAGTTACAGAATAATTTTCTTGGAAATCTAACAAATTTTTGCCATAGATGACAAATGTTTTATGAATGTTGGCATACAAATTTTTAGAGTCTACACCATAGTCTATGCCCTACACTTGGCCCTGCACTCAACCCAGGCTTCAAGGGACTTAGCATCGAATCATTAAAATTGTCTCTATAAATAGGGCAATCTTATTTATAGTGACCCTATGCTATGGATTTGATATACCATACTTCCATTATCATCTCTAGGAGGACCTCCTCTGCCTTCTTTAGATCCTAGAGCTCCATATGCAAGCTCTCCAATTGAGTTTCAATCTATTGCACTCCTATACTTGTATCAGATATGGGTGATGCTTCAACCTTCATCACAATCTCTAACACTTCAGTCTGAGTTTCAATCTTCTGTTGAGACAATGACAGTATGAGATGAGCCAAAAATGCAACAATGAGCCATTCTCTATGGTGTTAATCTAGGACCTTGAAACCAATTTGGCTCAAAAATATTTTAAATATCTCATCTACCTCCCATACAAACTCTGTAGTGAGCTTCTTAATTTATTTGATATTTGTAATACAGTGGGATTGGGACTTTGGTTTCTTGAATTCATTGTTTAGTGTGGTGCTTGTCTTAGCCAAAGAAGAATTTGCATTTGTCATAGCATATTTCATGTACTAGGACAATGCTCTATCTTGCAGCACTGTAAACAACCACATTTTCTTTACGTTTTCATTTGTAACATTCAGATAACTCCATATCACTTCCAATACAAAATAGAATAGTTGAGGGTCGTCTATTCCCTTAAAAACATGAATATTTGGTAGCTAGGCCATGGGGGGAGGTGAAGGTGGAGGAAAAAAATGACATGCAGTGATGATGGGGGTTGAAGGTTCGCGAATTTCATCAGCACTTTTCTAGGTTTCAGATATCAGTGACAAAATTCATGGTGTAGCGGGGTTTCTTTCCCCTTTTTTAGATTCAAACAGTGGTCTATATTCAGTTCCAACTTAAGCACACTGACTTTGTCTAAATCTCTTACTGCTTCATGTAGCACTAGGTTCACTTTATTCAAACATCAATGTGAGCACATCCGTAATATACCTTTTTCACACAATAGCATTTTAATCTAAAAAATTAGTGAATTCAAGTACTTACCTCTAGGGTTTCTAAAGAACTTGTGCTTTACTTCTAAATAAGACACAAAGGTATCAACCGTGAACTCTGTAATGAACCTTCCAAGGATACTGTCTATCCAATAATCAACAACCCTCACAATCTTATTATCAGTCCTTTTTTAGTTTCTCAATCAGCTTTGAGGTCCACCTACACTACTAGTCTTGATATCCACTCTTACAGTTGGATAAAAAAATATGCGAAAAAATTGTCATACTGATCTGTATATACATACTTCTCTAATCAATGGTCAGTATAGATGCTCAAACTTCTATTTTCTTGCACAAAAAATTCACATTATTTTTTATCAACCCAATTTTCAATATATCTCTTAAAGGATTCCACATCCATCTATCCCTTAGTTAGATCCCGGTCCTAGCAACAGAACCATTTGTGGCCTTCACAAGGCCTAGAACTAGGCTTAATATGACAGCACGGTCCAAAAAATCCAACTATTACTAGCCCTTTCGGCAACGACCTGCTTGTGAAGATCAACGTCTCACTTAAGGCAATGTAAGGGGATCCTAGAACCAGGTTTCTGCATCTAAAGGGACACTGGATAGTCAATTTAGGGGGTTTCCTTCTTAACGGAGCTTCAAAGGCTATATCTATCAATAATACCAATGACATTCAAAAAATCCATTGAACTTATTCACAGGCTGTGTGATCTTACTTATTCTTGCATTAAACAAAGTAAATAGTCATAAACAGGACTACGCTACTCTGTTATAGATCAAAACCTATTTTTAGCATAAATATTCAGGAAAAGTAAGTAAAATAAAAACACATCAATATCAATCATGTATTTCTCAACAATTCTTTGATTAATAGCGAGATCCTTCTCATACATTCACTTTCCACCATACACACATAGTTGGAGTGGTCTGCTCACAGAGCTACAGGAGCCTTTCCTTTAACCCAAAACACAGACTTTTACTGAAAACATTATTACATCAAAATGTGTTTCGTCAAATTATACTTCACTAACTATGAATTATATCTAGAGTCCCTATAAAGATATGGCATTTACAATACGAGGGTTCAAAACCATGGGCGGAGTCCAATGTTCACAAAATATCACAACCAATTACATGTTAGGTCCCTATATTACTAGTATAGTCCCTTATTGTTGTTAGTGTAACCCCCTTATTTTTATTATTGTACCCTTGTAAACCCCATATTGTTATTATTGTGCCCTTAAATTATTATTGTTAGGTTAGCTAGGATTACATTGTGGCCCCACTAGGGTTACACCGTGGCCACATGGACTCCTATATACAGAAAGGAGGTTTTGTAATTTGTATCAAACAAGAATTTTCCATTCATGTAATGTATTGGAGGTTTCCCCATCGAAGTGGCTTATTTCTAAGGCGTTGATATCTCTTTTCTTCTATTTTTGGAGCTAGTTTCACAACATTTGGTATCAGAGCTTTAGATTCTAGGGTTTTTGCTGCTCCAAACAGGTCAGCGTGGAATTTTCGCTATAAATTTTTTTCTACAAAGGCTCAAAAGTTGAAATTTTTATAGTGTGAAGACAAAATCCAGAGGAAAATCTTCACAAAATTTCAGATCTTGGATCGCAACATTTTCAGAGATATGATTTGTGGAAATTAGGACTTTTTGCAGGCTCCTGAATTTAACCTAAACAAGTCATCGCGAAATTTTCACTATAATATTTTTTCTACGAAGTTTCAGAAGCTGAATGTTTTAACTGGTGAAGCTGAAATCCTGAGGAACATCATTGCAAAATTTCAGAGCTTGGTTCACAATATTTTCAGAGATATGATATGTGGAAATTAGGTCTTTTTGAGGTTCCCGAATTTCATCTCAAAGAGGTTATCGTGGGAAAATCTTCATAAGTCTCTCTCTGAGCATCAGATTGGAATGATGTAAAATGTGACTACAAGTACATCTACCTTAGTTTATTTTCTATCAATTTCAGAGCGAAAGGAAGAAACAATGACACGTGGAAAACCGTATGAGTTCACTATACTGAACTAATCCATAATTGGGTCATTGTGGGAGATTGAACATAATTTTGCCTTGATGAATCCAAATCAGGTCAGACTTGTGGCATTTAAAAGAAGATTCAGAGGGTTAATTCAAGGCCAAATTTCAAATATTAAAGATCCAAAATCATATAGATAATTCGGTTTTAATATTGAGCTCCTCAAAATAAAAAAGGTGTGTATTTTTTTTCAAATTGCATAAGTCTTGTTTGAAAAATTAGTTCTAGTTGATTCCAAAGGCTTATTGAGCATAGCTGTCAGTATTGGGTTCTAAAATGCCTCCTAAAAATAATTCAACACCCATTAAGCCTTCAGAAGGCTCTACTATGACTCATGAAGATGAAGAAATGTAACATGAGATATCAAAAGTCCATGAGCAAGTGCACCAAATTTCGCTATCGCAAATAGCAACAAAAAATGAAATGGAAACTAAGATGGATGGTTTGAAGAAAGGCATGGAAGCTAATATTAATGGTTTGGAAGCTAATATGGATGGCATGGAAGTTGGCATGGAAGCTAAGATGGATGCCATTGATGAAAAAACGGAAAACAAGAAGAATGATATAAAAGTAGACATGGAAGGTTTGACAAAGTTGATACAACAAATGTTTCCTAATGGTGAAAAGATAGTAGAGGAAACTCATGATGAGAAAAAAATAAATTCTAATCATGATTTCATAAACTCTAATGTTGGAAGGAAGAACCACCATATTCCAAATATGGATATGAGGAAGATTGATGGAAAGGATCCCGTAACATGGATGCTACAGATGGAGCAATATTTTGATCTCAATAATGTGAAAAACACACAAAAGGTAGGCATTGCAGCTTTACAACTAGAACAAAATACATTTGTATGGTATCGATGGCTTTGCTCTCGTAAAAAAATTGTCACTTGGTCAATTTTTACGAAGGAAATGATAGCCCATTATGAGGATACAAGGAGGAACACCTTCTTTAGCCATTTGATAGATCTCAAACAAAAGGGTTTAGTGAGGGAGCACATTGAGGACTTCCAAAAACTGAATATAAGGGTAACTGATACTACAAAGGAACACAGGATTGATCTCTTCATAGTTACTTTAAAGGATAACATCGAACATGAAGTTCACATTTTGGAACCTGATTCATTGGAGAAGGCATTTAGGTTGGCAAGAAAAATTGAATGTAAAATTATGGCGACAAGGAAACCTACCACTCACTTCTATAAGGAGGGAAGTGTTGCTAATCCTAGATTTCAACAACCTACAAGGTTGACACCACAAAATCTGGAAGAAAAAAGAGAAAAAGGGCTTTGCTATAGTTGTGACAACAAATACACTAAAGGTCATAAGTGTGTTGAGAAGAAATTATTTTACATAGACTGCGAAGAGGAAGAAGAAAATGAAAAAGAAGAGGATATACACTAGGAACCAACCATAGAACAGGAAGAAATGAGTCCGACCATATCGTGTAATGCATTGGAAAGAATTACCACTCCTCAAGCTCTCAAGATAGAAGGACATATCAAGAAGAAAAAGGTAATAGTGTTGATTGATTCAGGTAATAACCATAATTTTATTCATTGTAAGGTAGCTAAGGAATTGAATTGTTTCCTATACCCAGCACTAGAATGTCAAGTGATGGTTGCAAATGGAGGAACTATAAATTTCTCTAGAAAATGCCATAATATCAAGCTATCCAAGGGGGAATATGTATTTAATAGTCCAATTCTTTCCATCCCAATGGCAGGTGTTGATGTCGTACTAGGAGTATAATGGTTACAATCTTTGGTGAAAGTAGCTTTTAATTTTCAAGAAATTTTCTTGAATTTTTTTTTGGAAGGAAATGAAATCTAATTACAGGGTATCACAGGGAAGCAAGGAAATACAATAAGCTCTAATTTCATGACAAATATTCTAAAGAAATAACAATGAGGAATAATTGCACAATTATTCTCACTAGAAGTTCCAACATCAAAATCATTTATTTCTGCAGATCTCCAAAGAGTCTTGGACAATCATTCCAATGTGTTTGATACTCCCAAAAGACTCCCACCTATTCATGATCATGATCATGCTATTAATTTGATTCAAGGAAGTTTTCCTCCAAAAATCTGACCTTAGAGATATCGTTACATCCAAAAGAGTGAAATTGAACGTATGATTGCAGAAATGTTAGAGGCTAGTATAATTCAACCTATTATAAGTTCTTTCTCTACTCCCGTAGTATTGGTACACAAGAAGGATGGATCATGGCGCATGTGTCCCGATTATAGGGAGCTCAATAAGCTCACCATTAAAGATAAATTTCCCATTCCTGTGATTTATGAATTATTGGATGAATTACATGGAGCAATTTATTTTACCAAGTTGGATCTTCATTCAGGATATCATCAAATTGGAATGAAGACTGGAGATATTCTGAAAATAACATTTCAAACTCATGAGGGTCATTATGAATTTTTGGTCATGCCTTTTGGCCTTACCAATGCACCTTATACATTTCAAGGGTTGATGAATTCCATTTTAAAACCCTTCCTTAGAAATTTTGTGCTAGTATTTTTTTATGATATACCAATCTACATGAGGTTTTGGAAGGAACATGTTTAACATGTTGACACGGTGCTGGAACTATTACAGGAGAAACAATTATATGCAAAAATATCCAAATGTTTCTTTGGAGTACAAGAGGTGGAATATCTGGGTCATATTGTATCTCACGATGGTGTTAAGGTATACCCTAACAAAATTAAAGCCATTAAGGAATGGGAATCCCCCACAACCATAAAGCAGTTGAGAGGATTTCTTGGTTAATAAGGTATTATCGCAAGTTTGTTAAGAATTATGGGAGAATAGTAGCACCTCTAACAACATTATTGAATAAAGATGCATTTTCATGGACTCCTGAAGCAACTAAGGCATTTGAACATCTTAAAGAGGCAATGTGCCTAGCACTGGTCTTAGTTATGCTAAACTTCACAAAAACCTTTATTTTGGAATCTGATGCCTCAGGAAATGGAATTGGTGTTGTTTTATTGAAAGAAGGAAGACCCATTTCTTTTGAAAGTAGTCCAATAAAAAGAAAGTATTTACAGAAACCTATTTATGAGAAGGAAATGTTAGCAATACTGCATGCATTAAAGAAATGGATAACTTACCTAATGTTAAGACACTTCAAGGTTAAAACTGATCATGATAGTATTAAACCGTTTTTGGAACAAAGACTATCTTCATAAGAGTAGAAAAAATGGGTCACAAAGATGTTGGGTTATGACTTTTAAATAATCTACAAAAAAGGGAAGCTAAATGTTGTTGCAGATGCACTCTCAATAAAAAATGAAGAGGTGGAAGCATTTCTATGTGCCATTACTATTATCCAACCAGAATGGACAACCGAAGCAAGAGATGAATGGAAGAAGGATGAAGAAGTGTGGAAACTCATTCAAAAGTTGCAGCAAGATCCTAGTACATATGATACATTTAGTTGGAAAAATGATTCCTTATGGTACAAAGACCGCTTATATATTTGTAAGAATTCCCAACTAAAACAAAAGATTCTTTTGGAATTTCACACTTCTCCTTTAGGAAGACACTCAGGATTTTGAAAAACTTACCACAGGGTGGAGAAATACTTTTCTTGTGATGGCCTTAAATCTGATATTCAAAATTTTGTGGCGGAGTGTTTGGTTTCCCAGTAGAATAAAGTTGATACAATTAAGACCCCAGGTCTTATACAACCTTCATCCATTCCAAGTCAACATTGGGAGGAAATTTCAATGGATTTTATCACAGGTTTACCTAAGTCCGAAGGAAAGAGTGTCATCATGGTGGTAGTTGATAGACCTACCAATTATGCACACTTTTGTGTATTATCTCATCCATTTAAAGCAAGTACAGTTCCTACTACATTTATGGACACAATTCAAAAGCTACATGGAAACCCAAGGGTTATTGTGAGCAACAAAGATCACCTTTTTACTAGAAGTTCTTAGATAGAGTTATTTTCTTGTTTGGGTACTCAGTTAGCTCATATCTCATCTTATCATCCTCAATCTGATGGTCAAACTGAGATAGTAAATAAATTTTTGGAAGGATATCTTCATTGTTTTGTATCTAATAAACAAACACAATAGGTCAAGTGGTTACCTCTCGCTGAATGGTGGTAAAACACTTCCTTCCATACTGCAGCAAAAATGACCCCATTTATGGCACTTTATGGATATCATCCACCATCCATCACATCATCTTTAAGAGAAAATTTGAGGGCTCAAGCAATGGAAGATCACATTGAGCATCAACAAGAAGTTCTCCAACTCTTAAAGGACAACCTGAATTTGGCACAAAATGGAATGAAACAACAGGAAAATCAACATCGCAATGAGAGAAGTTTTGATGTAGGAGACTAGGTATTTTTATGGCTACAACCATACAAACAAATGTCCCTCAAGCAAGCTAAGAAGGATAATAAAATATCGCCAAAGTACTATGGTCCTTACAATGTGTTGCAAAAGATCGGTACTATGGCATACAAATTGGAGCTTCTTACTTCTTCACGAGTGCATCCAATTTTCCATGTTTCATGCTTAAAGAAGGTTATAGGTGAAAATCTTCCAGTTCAGACAATATTTCCAGAACTTGATGAGGAAGGAAAAATCATATTGGAACCTGAAGCAGTCACGGAAACTAGAACTCGACAGCTACGGAATTGATCAATTTCAGAGTATCTCATCAAGTGGAAGAACTTACCCACTAAAGATTCTACATGGGAGGATGAGAATTTTATATAAAAGCACCCAAAACTACTCAAGCATTGAGGACAACACTTTTTTAAAGGAGAGGGGCATGTTAGATCCCTATAGTACTAGTATAGTCCCTTATTGTTGTTAGTGTAACCCCTTTATTTTTATTATTGTACCCTTGTAACCCCCATATTGTTATTATTGTTCCCTTAAATTATTATTGTTAGGTCGGCTAGGATTACATTGTGGCCACATGGACTCCTATATATAGAAATGAGGTTTTGTAATTTGTATCATCGAAGAGTTTTTCATTCATGTAATGTATTGGAGGTTTCCCCCTCGAAGAGGCTTATTTCTTAGGCGTTGATATATATTTTCTTCTATTTTTGGAGTTGTTTTCACAACATTACATAATAAGGGTCTTTGACCCACCGCAAAGCCCCTATGAATCAAAATAGACTTCGCATTGTGCACTTTTCTCCTCTATCTGAAGAGTCTTTCCTTAATTTCTTACCTCGCGGGGATCCTAGCTCTAAAAAACATTAAACTACCAAGGAAGGTTGCATAGAATTTCTAGAAAACCTATTAAAATTTTCGAAAAAATTCATTCACATGAGGACCATATATAATGGAAACAAGGACAAGGGTTGTGTCAGGAAGTGGGACAAGGGTTGTCTTAGGAAGTGAGTGGAAGTAACATAAGAAGAGTGGAAAACCAACTCTATAATGGAACAAATAAGATAGCCATATGTACAATGTTATACTAGAGTATAATTTAAAATAATTGTAGATCCTAACAAGAGCTAACCTACTTAAACTAATGGTGTAGACAAGAATGGAACAATCTATACATCTAAATTATTATGCTTCACAAGTGATAAAATTCATTCATAACCAAGGAAATTCGTTAACTAAATGATATTTTGAGAGAATATGGGGGGAACACATGTGTTATATGAGAATAATAAGTTAATAAATCAAAAGAAAATGAAAATTTTTACAAGGTTATCACACCATTAGATTGGTGTGTTAGCGCTCAAATCTACCTTAGGCTGAAATAAGGTAAAACTCAAGGCTACATCAAACCATGCTCAGCCTCGTAGCTAGCCCTACGAGGACAGGAGAGGGCTCTCTCCGGGTCTATCACGGCAAATGTTTTCAGAGGGGATGAGATGAATTATAATGAACAATGAATACTGATTTTAGGCTATTAAAGAGATAGGAATGTTTGATTTTGATTTTTTGGGTTTTCGTTGGAGAAATGGGAAAAACAATTTTTGGGTCCGGGGATAAGGCCAGATCTTTGCAGAATTCGAGTTGGGGTGAGGTAGGAAATAGTCTTGATGATTTTGGTTGAGTATATGGATAGATCAGAATGACAAGGAGCTGAAGAGGGCAAAGAATAACTTGGATCCTCTCCAAACAGGCGAAAACATACAAAACTAAATGAATTCAAAGGTAGAGCACTGTAAACAATGGATTCAACCTCATTTACTCATTCATTTTAGTTTCAGAAGCATAAGAAGGGATGGCATACATTAAACATGAAATAAATTACAATAAACTGAGAGAAAACACCATCAATAATTGAAATCCACAAGAATCCCAACAGGTGCTGCAAAACCTCTGATCTTTCCTTAGCCAAAATATGAAAAATATGTACAATAGTGTGCCAAGAGTTTCCCAAGAGTCCAACCTATCCAACCTCTGAAAATGATTGAGAAATTACATGATATAGAACATCCTAACCCCTTCCCATGCCTCTAGGGGTCGAATTCCTCCTTCTATGAGTAGTTCCAACTAATTCTAAACAAGGAGCCAGAATATAGGCAGCGAAACAACTTGCCTCTAAAAGGAAGGAAACTGATTCATCTACATGATTTTCACTTTTTTGAGAGTGAATCTTCTAGAATAGGTAAAAATGAGCCAAATTTACATGCCAACCATCAATTTACATCATGAAAACCCAAAAATTTCATCCACAAGCAAAACTACTCCAAACTGGCCGAAATTCTGAGCTGGAAGTTGAAAATTCAGCCAAAAATCTATGTGGGTAGTGCGCCTTTCAGCCTGATTTTGAGGCACTTCCATGCATCCAAATTGAGCTCATGATAGCTCGTTGGAAAGCACTGGATGTTGGCTATCCAACCCAAGTGTAATTTCCCAATATTGAGCTCATTTTACTCTCCAAAACTTCATCCTCCTAGAAGTACTTCCTGCTGGTGCAAAAGGTGGCAGCAAGGTGGTTTTCATGGTGTTTTTGGGCCTTTTAACCATCCATAATCTGATGAAATGCTTCGGAAATGCCTGAGCATGCATAAATTACCATGAAAACCCAAAAAATGCAAATATTTCCTTCAGCAAGTGTCCCGAAAAAAAGTGAACACATCGACGCGCTACCCGTATAGCGGAAAAATCTGTTTTTGGACCAAAATATTTCAAAATGACAAAAATTTCTCCGAATTTGCTCAAATTCGGAGCGAAGACCCTCCATCATGTATCATGTCCAGCCAACGAAGCCTCGGCCAAAATCCAGAGTGGATCAGGCCTTTTCTGCCGTTTTAGTGCTTCACTCAACCTCCTCTTCAGAATCTTCATTCTCGCTTTGCAGACATGCATGCGAGCCCAATAATGACCTTTCATGTGGCGAAATACGTCTTTTTTTCTGTTGGCCTTTGCCAACAACTTCTCCAGATTAATGTTAACATGTGTGAGTACAGAATCTCGATCAGCCGGTGTCATATCACCAGGTCTCTTCCGGGCCAATTGTCGATCCTCACGGATTCGACGCAGCTCATAAAGTGTGTGCTCATCCTCTAGCTGTTTGTTATGCTGCTCCAGGTAATTAATCACCCACTGAGCCTTCTGCAATTTATCTTTCAGCATGTCATTCTCGGCCCTTTGCTCCTGGATGATCCCTTTCAGTTTCGAGCTAGGATAACTCGCATCAACATCAATGATCGTGAAATCTGTGTCTCGGCCTCCTGATGGGCCCTCATCATGCATGGGCTTCTTTCCCCTGTCCTGGATCTGTACCTGTGCTGAAGAAGAAGGCGAGACCCCTTCCACATCATGTGGAGATAATACTCATTCTGCTGATGAAGTCGGCAAGACCCCTTCCACCCCGGGTGGAGATAATACTCGCCGTGTAGCTGCAGATAAGGCCCTGTGGCCTCTCTGATATGTTACCATTACTGGTGCACTGTTATGCTCCATCTCAGAACATCAACCTCAACGGTTGAGTCACTGTCCTGCTCATATCCTTGCTCATAAACTGAATCTGTCTCTGACATGGCTTTGAAAACAAGTTGTTTGCAATATGTGTGTTGATATAGGTGTACTGAAGTCAAAGTTTCAATGTATGCTCAAAACCCAAATATATTGCATATGTACCAAAACATCATAAGAAAATAATTCACAATGGCAATAGCTCTGTTTTAGTGGATAGGGGTAAAAACAGTCTCTGTTTTGGATCACAAGTGAAATTGACAAATAAGTACCAAGTGCAAATGTAGTGTGCAGCCCTTTGTAATGCTGGCCAAAATTTGTCAAAGGAGCAAAAAAATATGGGACTATGTTTTATCAATGGAGAATGGGAACAATATGACAATGACCACAGTGAAACAAATGGCCATGACAGTGGTAATAGAATGATGATGGCAGCAGTGGTAATATTATGGTGATGGAGGATATGGACAAGTCAACATAAGACTATGTAAAAACATGGAAGGACATGACAGTAGTGGTAAGATGATAAATTAAGGGCGGAAGGATTATGTACATAATGTGCTAGGGCGCCACTAGCAATACATGCATGAGCATATATACCAATCATAAAAGTTCACAAACCCTTCACAAGACTATCCATATATATTCGAAACCCTTAAGGAATAAATCTGCATATAAATGTAGGGTTTATACATTTCTCTTCAACCAAGGCTTGTTTCCCAACATTAATAACACCACAATCATGCTAAAATTTACCGAGCAACCTTTAGAAACCTACTTTCAAGTTGATGGAGGCATTTGAGCTCAAAATCGGACGCAATTTTTTTTTTTTTTGGCTCTGTCGCTGTATGGGTAGCGCCCCTGCCCAATGGGTAGCGCCCGGAAAGTGGGTAGCACCCGTGTTAATTAACACTGGCTGTTGGTGTTATGTGGGTAGTGCACCTTATGTGGGTAGCGCCCCTCCTGTATGGGTAGCGCGCACTTTTCTATGAGTAGCTACATAGTGCATTTTGCAGGAGGCTTTTGGAGGCCTTCCTAGTGTCAAAATTGAGCATGTGATAGCTTGCTGGAAATATCTTGGAGTCTAATTTCTAACCAAAGTGGAATTTTTCGATTTGGAGTTCATTTACCCTATCAAAAATAAAATCTTCCAAAACTTGTCAAAATGAGCAGAATGAGGCTGCCTCAAGGCAGAGCGCTGTTGCAGTCAACTTTTGAAGGTCTTCCTCAACTCCAAATTGAGCTCATGATATCTCATTGGAAATATATTTGTGTCTAGTTATCCTTTGACTCATCAAGCAAGTCATTTAGCCAACCATGCTAGGAGAAATCTTGATTTTCCCAAGGTCACTTCAGAGGTGCATTCAATTCTCCTGAGGAAACGGTATTTTTGACATTTCTCTAAAACCATGATACCTGTGTAAAAATTGAAAGAGGTTTTTCCTCCTTGGGATGTTTTGGACAAAAACCTCTCTCCGTTTTCCAAAATTCATCTTTTATTTCTCTGAAATAGCATTTGAGTGAAACTTATCCCGATGTGTGGAACAAGGGATTTTTTCGAAATGAAGTGAAACGAAGGGGATAAGGGGCTTCTAAATTCTTGGGGAAATTTTGGGAAGTAGGGAGGGATGTTAGGAAGCAGGGGAAAGTTGAATATCAGAGATTGAGTGAGGGGAAGGGGTCCAAAAGGGCAAAACACATGCCTAGCCTAGAAAATTGCCAAGTTGTGGCAAGAAACTAGGGTTTGTGCAAAAATGAGGAATTTGGGGGATCTCAGTGATGGGAAGTGTTTAATAAGGTACATTAATGATATGGGAAGGTGTGTGAACATCAGGATACAATGTTTTTCGATGATTTGACCATCCAAGAGGAATTACCTCCAAAACCCTAGGAGAGGGAAATGGACCTTACCTAGGCACAACTGAAGCATGAACGAGGTGTAAAATGACTCTTTGGAACCTTACATGATGATGAAAAACCTATGAATGATGGCACACTCAACTGAATGGTGACATGGACTGACATTTGGACAAATTTGAAAAGAGTGAAAACAAACCCTAGACCTAATGCCTAGTGACCAAATTTTGCTTGAAGGCTCATTGAAATGACAAAATTTGACCTTGACACCTTAAAATCACTTTGTAAGAGCATGTTTGATCACTGAAGGAAAGATGCAAAGGCTGACTCTAAAATTGGCTCCAATGGGGATGGTAGCTCCTTGGAGGTGCCAATAACGACAGATCTTTGGGAGAGCAGACCAGTGCCTTATCCATTGGGCAATGGAATAAAAGACTCGAACTGAAATGCATGACTGAAAACTGATGACTTGACGACACAAATTGAATCTCACTCAACTAAAAACTAACTCGATACTTAAACACAACCGACAAACTGGAAATATGCTCAAAGTAGAGCTTATTCAATACAACCTACTCTAATTGTGCTTTACACCACCCGATCAAGTGAAATGGAACAACCAATGCAACCATGTAAGCATGCTGGCTGCTGTTTGATTTCTTCCCACATGCTTACTGATGCACAGGAAAAGGAAAGAATCGAAAGGCAACTCCCATGGAAACTTTGAACCAAGTGGACTGCTGATAAACTTGTAAAGCACAAATTGACTGGATGACTGCAAGAATACTGCGAAAGGATCTTCATAAACATAGCTCTGGTCCAGATAATCTCCATACCTTGATCTTAAACTTTTCGTCACATCTGCGGTGCTTTTCTTTGGTGATTGCAGCAAGCTGTCAAAAGGATCCTTAAATTCATGAATAACCAAACACTGATTACAAACAGAACAAAAGTCTCCTTCATTAATCTCCTCATATGACTGCAAGCCTTGAAATGAGCTTTGTAATGAAAAATCTATTAGACAAGACAATGAAGGCAACTTTTGAATAAGATCATCATCAACATTCTTTTCCGGCACATGGTTAACTAATGAAGGAAAAATTTTACAGCAAACATCATCCAACACACGAGCAATAGGATCATCAAAAACTTGAGAAGACTGCTACACTGTATCCCTTGAAACTGTATGACATCGTACTGGTTGTTCCTCTTTTCCTTGAGATATATTACGAATATTCTGCCTTATAAACTGAAATGCCTCGAAACGAAATGGTATAGAATTTTCCTGCATCATCAAATCATGTATTTCATCTTCCACACCTTCATCTGTAATCCGGCCTTCAATTGCATTGGATGGCTGCAAATCTGATGCTACAAGCTGCTCATCTGAAGATTTACTATGCAATTTATCTTTCAAAAGCTGAAATGATTCAAAACAGAAAGGTATGGAGTCACCTTGAATCATTAAATCATGTGTGCCCACTTCCAAGTCTTCAGCTGCAACTTGACAATCAATGACTTTTGGGGGCTGCAAGTCTGAATATGAGAAGTTTTCGTTGCCCTCAAGACGATCCAGATCAAGACTTGTTGACGTTTGATTTTTGATTGCATGGAAGTTATATCTAATGAACTGAAATGAATCAAAACAAAAAGGCAAAGATCCTTCACTTACATCAAAATTTTCTGCACTTTCCTCATCATTGCCATAGCTGATATGCATCGGTTGATCACTGTACTCGAGCTGCTGAAAGTGAACTTCCTCCTCGCACAAACTAGCTACTGATTTGTCTGCAAGATTAGCTACTATTTGGAGAACATAATCATCATCATACTGATCAAACTGAGGCAATTCATCAGTATAAAACACATCATCAAACATACACATCATATCAACAGCTCTCTCTTCTTCACAATGATCTATAAAACAATCACTATGACAACTGGGATCAGAAACAAAATGTTTTGGGTCAGCGGCTTGTTCTTGAATGTCATTTTCATTTTTTGCAGTCATTTTCCACACCATCTCTTCTACTGCATTTACGAAATGATCAAGCTTTTCCTCTGAAAGTGTCAGCTGCTCTGAAACATTCTTATTTTCTTCTTCCTTCAACCTTGCCCTCCGGATTAGCAAATGAGCCTCTACATTCACTGCCTTGTTCTGCATCTCATGAAGTGTTGCAATATTCTTTTCTCTCAGCTGAATCTCCATTTCCGGATCAAAGGCACCCGGGTAGTGCAAGAGAGCAGATCTAGGAGAAGGTCTTATATCAACTGGCATCGAATAATAAACTTGGTTAAATCTGGCAGAAAAATGTTGTACTGTCTCCCCTGGCAGTCTTTTCAGCTGGTTATACTCTTCTATAATCAACAAAAAATTATGTCCGATCATCCACCTGTCAAAGAAAACTTTAACAAACTTCTGGAAATCTGAAATGCTCGCATCAGGCAGGGCTTTGAACCAACTCTTCACTTGGCCTTGAAAAGAAAGAGCAAAAAGTCTGATACTAACATCTTCATCATCAACTTCAAAAAGATCTAGAAAAGTCTCAACATTCTACACATGTTGCTTAGCGTTGACATTGTTACGTTCACCATCAAATCTTGGTATATATAGGTCATAATTTGCAGGAAAAGCATCAAGAACAGAAGGTAAAACAAGAGGTTTGTACCGATCTGGAATTTTACAAGGTGTAGGGGCATGTACAAGAGCTGTGGGATCAGTTTTGTTTTCTTTAGGCTCATCACTCTGAAGAGAGTCATCATAAGATGTGGGAAAAGTGAGGAGGCCAGGATCAAAGGGAAACTCAGTATTCACACTTTTTGAATGGGATGAGTGAAGATTTTGATCACCTTTCTCATACAAAAAATTCTGAAAAACTTTCAGGACAGCTTCAAGACCAGTAAAGAAGTAATTTACAAGAAAGAAGATTAGATCCTAAATACCATTCCACTTTAGATACCTAAACTTTGTGTAAGATCCTTCCATTTTCTCAGAGAAAGAGTGAGTCCTCCAGTGGAGTCTCTACTTTGAATTGGAGTCACCAGGTGAATGATTTCAGCCTTCTTATGTCTGATCGTTGTCCACCATCAACCATTAGATATAAACTCGATACATGTACTGGGGGATTTCTCAAATCAAGGGACACATTCACAAGCTAAACCGGAGATCGACTGAAGCAACTTTTATCTACTATGCACTCGCAGAGCAATGTGCAGTTCGAAGGCTACCTGGCATGACTTCAGACTCCGTCTATAGCAAATGACAGTAATAATCAAACCATTTTCTTCCCCAGTATGGTCACCACTATGTTAGCGCTCAAATCTACCTTAGGCTGAAATAAGGTAAATCTCAAGGCTACATCAAACCACGCTCAGCCTCGTAGCTAGCCCTACGAGGACAGGAGAGGGCTCTCTCCGGGTCTATCTCGGAAAATGTTTTCAGAGGGGCTGAGATGACTTATAATGAACAATGAATACTGATTTTAGGCTAGTAAAGAGATAGGAATGTTTGATTTTGATTTTTTGGGTTTTTGTTGGAGAAATGGGAAAAAACAATTTTGGGTCTGGGGATAAGGCCAGATCTTTGCAGAATTCGAGTTGGGGTGAGGTAGGCAATAGTCTTGATGCTTTGGTTGAGTATATGGATAGATCAGAATGACAAGGAGCTGAAAAGGGCAAGGATGAACATGGATCCTTTTGAAACAGGCGAAAACATACAAAACTAAATGAATTCAAAGGCAGAGCACTGTAAACAATGGATTCAACCTCATCTACTCATTCATTTTAGTTTCAGAAGCATAAGAAGAGATGGCATACATTAAACATGAAATAACTTACAATAAACTGAGAGAAAACACCATCAAGAACTGAAAGCCACAAGAATCCCAATAGGTGCTGCAAAACCTCTGATCTTTCCTTAGCCAAAATATGAAAAATATGTACAATAGTGTGCCAAAGTTTTCCCAAGAGTCCAACCTATCCAACCTCTGAAAATGATTGAGAAATTACATCATATAGAACATCCTAACCCCTTCCCACACCTCTAGGGGTCGAATTCCTCCTTCAGGGGTCAGTTTCAACTAAATTCTAATCAAGGAACTAAAATCTAGGCAGCTAACAACTTGCCTCTAAAAGAGTGGAAACTGATTCATTTACATGATTTTCACTTTTTTGAGAGTGAATATTCTAGAATAGGTAAAAATAAGCCAAAGTTACATGCCAACCATCAATTTACATCATGAAAACCCAAAAATTTCATCCACAAGCAAAACTGGTCCCAACTGGCCGAAATTCTGAGCTGGAAGTTGAAAAATCAGTCAAAAATCTATATGGGTAGCGCGCCTTTCAGCCTGATTTTGAGGCACTTCCCGGCATCCAAATTGAGCTCATGATAGCTCGTTGGAAAGACCTGGATGTTGGCTATCCAACCCAGTGTAATTTCCCAATTTGGAGCTCATTTGACCCTCCAAAACTTCATTCTCCCAGAAGTACTTCCTGCTGGTGCAAAAGGTGGCAGCAAGGTGGTTTTCATGGTGTTTTTGGGCCTTTTGACCATCCAGAATCTGATGAAATGCTTCGAAAATGCCTAAGCATGCATAAATTACCATGAAAAACCCAAAAATGCAAATATTTCCTTCAGCAAGTGTCCCGAAAAAAAGTGAGCACATCGACGCGCTACCCGTATAGCGAAAAAATCTGTTTTTGGACCAAAATATTTCAAAATGACAAAAAATTCTCCGAATTTGCTCAAATTTGGAGCGAAGACCCTCCATCATGTATCATGTCCAGCCAACGAAGCCTCAGCCAAAATCTAGAGTGGATCAGGCCTTTTCCGCCGTTTTAGTGCTTCGCTCAACCTCCTCTTCAGAATCTTCATTCTCGCTTTACAGACATGCATGCGAGCCCAATAATGACCTTTCATGTGGCGAAACATGTCTTTGTCTCTGTTGGCCTTTGCCAAAAACTTATCCAGATGAATTTTAACATGCGTGAGTACAGAATCTCAATCAGCTGATGTCATATCACCAGGTCTCTTCCGGGCCAATTGTCGATCCTCACGGATTCGACGCAGCTCATAAAGTGTGTGCTCATCCTCTAGTTGTTTGTTGCGCTGCTCCAGATATTTTATCACCCATTGAGCCTTCTGCAACTTATCTTTCAGCGTGTCATTCTCGGCCCTTTGCTCCTGGATGATCTCCCTCAGCTTCGAGCTAGGAGAGCTCGCATCAACATCAATGATTGTGAAATCTGTGTCCCTGCCTCCCGATGGGCCCTCATCATGCATGGGCTTCTTGCCCCTGTCCTGGATCTGTACCTGTGCTGAAGAAGAAGGCGAGACCCCTTCCACATCATGTGGAGATAATACTCACTCTGCTGATGAAGTCGGCAAGACCCCTTCCACCCCGGGTGGAGATAATACTCGCCGTGTAGCTGCAAATAAGGCCCTGTGGCCTCTCTGATATGTTACCACTACTGGTGCACGGCTATGCTCCATCTCGGTACATCAACCTCAACGGTTGAGTCACTGTCCTGCTCATATCCTTGCTCATAAACTGAATTCGTCTCTGACATGGCTTTGAAAACAAGTTGTCTGCAATATGTGTGTTGATATAGGTGTAGTGAAGTCAAAGTTTCAATGTATTCTCAAAACCCAAATATGTTGCATATGTACCAAAACATCATAAGAAAATAAGTCACAATGGTAATAGCTTTGTTTTAGTGGATAGGGGTAAAAACAGTCTCTGTTTTGGATCACAAGTGAAATTGACAAGTAAGTACCAAGTGCAAATGTAGTGTGCAGCCCTTTGTAATGCTGGCCAAAATTTTTCAAAGGAGCAAACAAATATGGGACTATGTTTTATCAATGGAGAATGGGAACAATATGACAATGACCACAGTGAAACAAATGGCCATGACAGTGGTAATAGAATGATGATGGCAGCAGTGGTAATATTATGGTGATGGAGGATATGGACAATTCAACATAAAACTATGTAAAAAGATGGAAGGACATGACAGCAGTGGTAAGATGATAAACTAAGGGTGTGAGGATGATGTACACAATGTGCTAGGGCGCCACTAGCAATACAGGCATGAGCATATATACCAATCATAAAAGTTCACAAACCCTTCACAAGACTGTCCATATATATTTGAAACCCTTAAGCAATAAATCTGCATATAAATGTAGGGTTTATACATTTCTCTTCAACCAAGGCTTGTTTCCCAACATTAATAACACCACAATCATGCTAAAATTTACTGAGCAACCTTTAGAAACCTACTTGCAAGTCGATTGAGGCGTTTAAGCTCAAAATCGGACGCAAAAACAAAATTTTTTGGCTCTGTCGCTGTATGGGTAGCGCCCTTGCCCAACGGGTAGCACCCAGCAAGTGGGTAGCACCTGTGTTAATTAACACTGGCTGTTGGTGTTATGTGGGTAGCGCACCTTATGTGGGTAGCGCGCACTCTGTATGGATAGCGCGCACCTTGTGAGTAGTGCACTACATAGTGCAATTTGCAGCAAGATTTTGGAGGCCTTTCCAGTGTCCAAATTAGGCGTGTGATAGCTCGTTGGAAATATCTTGGAGTCTAATTTCCAACCCAAGTGGAATTTTTCAATTTTTACTTCAGTTCCATTGTCAGAAATCAAATCTCCCAAAACTTTTCAAAATGAGCAGAATGAGGCTGCCTCAAGGCAGAGCGCTGTTGCAGTCAACTTTTGAAGGTCTTCCTCAACTCCAAATTGAGCTCATGATAGCTCATTGGAAATATATTTGTGTCTAGTTATCATTTGACTCATCATGCAAGTCATTTAGCCAACCATGCTAGGAGAAATATTGATTTTCCCAAGGTCACTTCAGAGGTGCATTCAATTCTCCTGAGGCAACGGTATTTTTGACATTTCTCTAAAACCATGATACCTGTGTAAAAATTGAAAGAGGTTTTTCCTCCTTGGGATGTTTTGGACAAAAAAATCTCTCATTTTTCCAAAATTCATCTTTTATTGCTCTGAAATAGAATTTGAGTGAAACTTAACCCGATGTGTGGAACAAGGGATTTTGTCGAAATGAAGCGAAACGAAGGGGATAAGGGGCTTCTAAATTCTTGGGGAAATTTTGGGAAGTAGGGAGGGATGTTAGGAAGTAGGGGAAAGCGGAATCTAAGATATTGAGTGAGGGGAAGGTGTCCAAAAGGGAAAAACACAGGCCTAGCCTAGAAAATTGCCAAGTTGTGGCAAGAAACTAGGGTTTGTGCAAAAATGAGGAATTTGGGGGATCTCAATGATGGGAAGTGTTTAATAAGGTACATTAATGATAGGGGAAGGTGTGTGAACATCAGGATACAATTTTTTTCGATGATTTGACCATCCAAGAGGAATTACCTCCAAAACCCTAGGAGAGGGAAATGGACCTTACCTAGGCACAACTGAAGCATGAACAAGGTGTAAAATGACTCTTTGGAACCTTACATGATGATGAAAAAGCTCTAAATGATGGCACACTCAGCTGAATGGTGACATGGACCGACATTTGGACAAATTTGAAAAGAGTGAAAACAAACCCTAGACCTAATGCCTAGTGACCAAAATTTGCTTGAAGGCTCATTGAAATGACAAAATTTGACCTGACACCTTAAAATCACTTTGTAAGAGCATGTTTGATCACTGAAGGAAAGCTGCAAAGGCTGACTCTAACATGGTGAATTATAAGAATTATACAGTTACCACACAATCTTAGGGATTAAAGCGCCAACAACCATGAGTTATATGGTACATTTTATGGTACTTCATATGAAACAATATAAATATATGCAATGAAAACTAGGTGGAAAATGTTGATCTAGCTAACTACCATAGATACCTACAGTTAATGTTGATAGATGAACTGACTATGTTGTGAATAAGATGGTGGAATGATGTATATATAAAACATCATTGATCACCAAGAGAAGTGGTTAATTAAATGATTTTTAAAGGAATAAGGTGTGGAAACATATATGTATTACATAATCTCAACCATAGATAAATGATATAACCAAACCATTGAATACAATCTGCATATGTAATGGAAATGTGTACACATTAGAATGAACATTTTTCAAGTATATGAAACTAATGCTACCTATATCTTGCAAGATAAGACATATAAAATATAAAGTAAAAGGCTTCATGCTTATACAAAGGAAACCTAATTATTCATAGTTAACTATGAAAATACAAAATATTAATATGCTTCTTAAGTAATTACATTGATGAGGTCTCTAAACCTTCATTATATTATGTAAAGGTATGGAAAAATGTAACTAAATGATCACAACGAACTGGTAGAAGTAAGTTGTATAAATTTAAATATGCATAAGGTGTATTGGATACAAAAGTATCAAATTCAGGGTATAAAAGTAAAATGATTCTAACATCCGGGTAAGTATAATTCACATCATATAAGCAATAGGAGAGGAAAGTGAGAAAATTCATACTCTTAATTTGGCAAGATACAATAATCATGTCACTGAATATAACTAGGAATAAATGAATGAGAAGAATCCTTGGCATTTTTGGAATGTTATGTTAAGGATACTAACATTTTGTAGAAACGTGTGAAGAGTGAAAAATGATTACGAGAAGCAAGTATTGGCGTGAATAAAAATGTACCTGAGGAACAATAATTTATTCCTACAAATTAAGTGCAGGAGAATTGAAAATGAAGATTCATAACCGAATTGAAGAAAATATTATACCCCTAAATACTCAAGCATTAGTACCATTTAATTAAAATTATGGTATCCCTTGCTGTAAGCATGTATTTGAGAGGATTACAGTCTTTGTCTATCACAAAATCATTTGGAAGTTGCAGGTAAAGATAAGGGAGGATTTATGGTAAGACCCATGTATCTAAATAGGAAGAAGATCCAGTTAAGGAATCCAAATATGGATCAGGATAAAGTGCAATGAGAGCCCTTATCTCCAAGTATGAGATAAGAAATATAGGTAATGAAAATAGAAACAATAGGCTAGCAACGGTTCAAGAAAAAGAAGCTTGACAACGAACAACAAGGATGGTGTTCATAAAAGGAGAGGGGTATGTAATATCGCTCCATCATTAGAATACCATTTTAGTAAGATTGAATTTCATTGAGTATCATGGGGTAAGAACATGGAAAATATTATTTAAATTAATATTTAATATTAAATAATAAGTGGAATCTATGTACTTGGAAGCAAGACACCTAGAAATTAGACTCTTTCCAAATATAATCCCTTTGGTGAATGAGAATGGATAAATATTTCATGACAAGAATTATATATGTAATTCTAAATAATCTTAAGGTATGGGAGATAAATATCCATTAATTTTCTTAGCTGGAGAAATATGCTAAGCTTGGAAAAAACATAAAAATGTCGCAAGAGATAAAGGCGAGATTTTATGGAAAATTCTAGGCAAGTGCATAAGAATATCCAAAAAAGTAGGATGCCGCTAAAAGGAAACTTTATCATGAAAGAAAAGCATTAAATAATGTATGAAATGATCAATATAGGTATGTTTATCCTTGGCAAGAGGTTCTCTACTCAGGGGTGAACTGGAGAAAATTGTTCTTGGTTGGGTGGAGAGCAGGTGGGACTTTCAAAGTACTTTATTTGATAAATGTGTTTTTAGATTTATGAACCTTAACTGAATTAATTATGTGAAAAATTGATTGCATGCACACATATATAAATTTTATGAATAATATGTAGTTGGGGTAAAAAAACTTTGATTAAGATTTTGATAGTAGTGATGTCATTACTTGATGCACCTAATACACTAGAATATTATTATTGTTGCATTTCTCTTATTTGAATGAAAGGAGAAAAGGATAAAGTGGAATATTGTATAATTTTATTGTTATTCTACGCTAAAATTTTGATTTTGTAATGACCAAAATGTGATGGTATATTTCTGGAGTCCAAAGAACAAAAATTTTAACAATAATGGTGGTTTATATAGAGAAGTTGAATAAAAATTATGAATTATATGGTGATAAAATAGATAGAATATTTGAAAAAAAAAAACTATAATATTTAATGTATGTAAAGCTCAATGAGTTAGAGAATGACCGAATTAATTAACGTACGAGTAAAGGGGTTCTTTGTAATAAACCCTTAGTTAAACACAATAACTAGTAAGTATAGGACTATAACCTATGACTAGTAAGATGAACAATAAGAATTATAATCACAAATATTTATGCCTGAAAGTAGTGCTAATTATAGAAAATTAAGTTATTAAGTCGATATGCCTTTTAGGCATGTACAGCCACTGTAATCAGGGATTAATAGAAGTTAATAATTAACAACAAATATTGTAGGTAGAGCACTAGAAAGAAATATAACAATCACACCTAAACTATAAATAGTAAAGAGTGGGCCAGTTGACCATGAATACTGGCGCCAAATACTACAGTGAGGTGAGTTTGGAAAATTCAATTTTAAAACCCAAATTATTATATACCAAACAACTCAAAGTCACTTATATAATGAATTGGATACATAGATATGATGTTACTTCAGAGTTCAATATTAAAAGCTGGGTATGCAGAGTATGCATATTTTTAATTAATATAACATGTGGGTCTTACTATGATACTGTAATTAATTAATTAATTAATTATGGTGGTACATATCTTCTTGAATAGAAAAAAACACATCAAGAAAAAATAGTTATATTATTCTTCCTATTGGATTTAAATTCGCTGAGTAAAGTATGGGATGGGACCCACATTCATTAAACAACATGTAATAGAGATTAAACCTACAAAAACTGAGAGTATAGATATATTCCTGAAAATTCAATAGCATGACAATAAGTTAAACAAAAATATGTAGTGACCCAATTACATGAATTTTGCAACTAGAATGAAGTTTAACATCAAACCTATATACAATAATTCTATAATACAACCCAAAATTCAAAGTAGAACTGACGTGCCTTCCGCTTTGGGTGAATGAAGAGATAAATTCATATATTACATACTAAGAATCAGATTTACACATAGAGCTGTCACATAAATAGTAATAAAAATAAAAGAGAAGATCTTATAATTTTATACATTCTATCCACAACAATGGCATACAACACAAATTGGAGTCATATCATAACAAGATTGAACAAATTTGAAACATTTAACCTAAGGAATATCCTCGTCATATTTGAACCCACAACTACTGGAGAGAGAATAATCACACCAACCTGAAACTGGAGAGATAGTGGGAGCAAGTTAATATGGGGTTCACTCAGTGGGTTGTGAATAGGGTTTAAGTAGTAACCCATAATGTGTGTACCTAAAAGTGAGAAGAAATCCATTAACATTAGAAATGAATATATCCATAAAATTAATTGACAAGGTGCACCAACCATTAGTGAGACAAAGTATCTTACCTAGATGTGTAGATGAAGTTATCCCTCATTGTCGATACCTATAGAATAATGATTAGAGGAAGTATAAAGATTTTACTTAACGAGATGCAGTAAATGGTATTTCAACACTGTAATCGAACTGAATTCCAATTTTGTGCCTACACACCTTTAGCTAAACTGGTTATTAGAGAGGGAAAAACAACCTGCAGGCAAAATCGATAAATTATAGATCGACTACTCTGAAATAATTACCAGAGAGAGATAACCTAGAGACCATGTCAAGCATATAAAACTCAACTCCCTAGAGAAAACATCCTGCACACATAGTAACGAGATAATTTATGAGTTCATATTAGAAATCAAGCAACTAGTGAGAAAGAGATATGGCAGAGAAATTTAAGTATTCTAAATGATAACATACAAGATTATAATGAATCGAAACAAGAACTTTAAACCATGACATAATTACCCGATGATCATTCCCGAGCATTAAGACTCAATTCAAAACAAAATCAGATAAGGAATCGCTTGGAAGTCATATAGAGTGCATAGAGTAACCCGATAACCATCCCTGACTCAAAAAATATAGAAATGACGAATGGGAAGATCTACTGAGGGGGAAAATGAGACTAAGGTTTACCATATAAACCCTGTTTGTCAATGTTCAACAAGAAATATAGACCATTGAACATTTATCATTAAAATTTAATACAACATGTGAATGCCTCTATGAACCATGTGACAATGATTGAGGTGTCGGCAAAGGAATGGCACCAACAAGTAGAAATGCGTGTTGGCCTCATCCTGTGATAACTAAATGCAAATAAAATGAGAAACCATACCAAAATATACACGGTGTAATTTATGTGTATGATTTTGTTTTCCATCACCATTATAAGTAACCATTCAAGTTTGAGTATAAAGAAACCTTTCACTAGAAAATAGACTTGTGGTCTCCCCGATTGGACTTCGTACTTGTATTAAACACTGATGTGGGCATGTGATTTTGGTGCTTGGTGGGCTTTGATTGAATATGTGTAGATGATTTAAAGATTGTGTCTTTAAGCTTAAAATTTAATTTATAACAATTTTATTCATACTACAACTAATTATCCATGTTGTGGAGATAAGGGTAATGAAACTATAAATATGAAGATTATTGAGTGGTGCTATCAAACATTTAAATAGAAGAGAAGGACAAACGATCATAATTTAACTATATAATAATAGATGTTTTAATTTATATATGTAGAATAGAAGTGTGGCTATAAATAGAGAACAAAAAATGGCCTCCCACGGAGATGTATGAAAGATGTGAAGGTCCATATATGAATTCCATCTAGTCGAAAACCATATTGAAAAACAAGTGAATCAAATAAGAATTATACCAGGAACAAAAGCTATAAGTGATTATCATCAACAACAAATTATTCAACTAGAAATTGAGGCCGCTATGTGGTATAGAAGTTTTTGTATTTTGTAAAAATATAAAGAAGTTACATGCAAACTCTAAGGGGATAGATGATCCTTAGTCTCCTTCAGCTTCAGAGTGGAATGAAATGAAGTTTGAAAAAATTCTCAGCATCTATATTCACTTTAGTGAAGGAGTGGAAATAAGCTCCTGATAGGTTGTTTGACAAAGCAATTTCGGAGGCCATAAATTTTTTTTTTGCACTTTTCCATGGAATAGTAGTGTAGCAATATGAGGAACACGATCATAGGAGGAAATAAAAAATACTTTATGAATTGATTGAGAAGAAATTGGCTTCTTTGCAGAGTTTGGAAATGAATTATTATGCTTCTACTCCAGCAAAATCATAGGAAATGCCCAATTTTGTTTTGGATCCCAAAGCTCCTTTGGCACAAAAAGGGGATAAACTTGATGCATTTAAGAGAGGTAAAAAAAATGAAAATTTAAATAATTTGAATTTCATTTGAATTCCAAGGGAAATAGCCCTAAAAACCTAGAAACATGGATTCCCAATGTATTATAGGTTATTACTAGCTTTGCTAGTGCTTGCATGCAATAATTTGAGGTTGTCCATAACCAGTTCAAGTACTTCATATTTTAAAATATTACTATGTATCAAAAATTTTAATTAGTTTCTTTATTATGTTTGCAAAATTGAAAAGGGAAAAATCAATCACCAGAATAATAATTTAAAAGCTTTAGCTCACAGGGTCTAAATTTCAATCAACTATGGTGATGCCACTTTGGGTCTAGTTCTTTAGTTGTATATACTTTAGCTGAAATAGTAAGTAAGAGTGATCTTGTTGTAAATATTTGTTACAAGTTACTATCCCAATATGTGCAGAGTCTGACTTGTATCACTAAATATATAATAGGTGTGCCAATGGTCATAAGAAATTATTCTATATTTGATTAGTTAATGGGATATATGATCTCTCTTTTCTTCGATTTGTCACTTTTAGATAACATTTATTGGTTTTTATTGTCAATTAGTTCGTGAAGAAAATCTTCTTGTAACTTGATTTCTACATGATGGATATTTCAAAAGTTTGTAGAAGATTGAAAATATTCCTACTACTCTCCACATTTCCATGATCTAAAGAGATGGAAGTAATAGAGTTTTGAATGTTTTACATGAGTAAAATACTTAAACATGTACACTTTTTCCCTTTTGCCTCAAATTCCTCATGTAGAACAAGGTAACATATTTTTTCTTCACTAATATGATGATTCATTTTGGCTCATTAATGTTTATCTTTTCTAATTGGGATAACACATTTATTTAAATGTCGCTATATCAATGGAAGAGAACCTTCATTTGAAGAAGGAGGTTGGTGTTTTGATTACATGTTTTCCTAATATGAATTAATCACTAAAGAAACTAAATGATTCACATTCTATTATTTTTGTGTAAAGATAACATTTTATTATCTCTAGAGAGACCATAATTGATATTAAACACATATTGCCTCTATAGATACAATCCATGGGATTAAAGACATACTTACTCTATAGAGGAAATATTTCTTTAATCATATCTATAGTGTCTTGATAGACAAACAAGAATTGTCTCTTACGATATAATAATACTTGTTTTCTATATTTTCTTTATGGAGAAATTTTTAACACAATAATTTCAGACACTCACTTAAAGGAAATATTTAACACAACTTAGAATTTTTTTTTGTCTCAATTTAAGAAAATTTACTCAAAAATTGTCTAAGGTATTGTCTTAAGACCCCGCACTATGTAGTAGTGCAAATGGGAAATAATTTAACCAACTCAATATCCATTAGATTATGCTTCATCATAAAATATAACAAGAATGTTCTTTGTGGATCAAAAAATAGGTTTGTGCCCAAATATTCATGTTAGGATAGATAAATGTACATATTCCCCCCTATGATGATTAGAGGATCTACCATTACATTTTTGGAAGTCAGATATTCCCAGAATGGAACACGATGAGAAAAAGGCCCACAAACATTAAGCATGGAAAAAGGAGAGCAACAATATTTAACTTCAATTTCAACAAAATCGTAGAAGGATGTATATAATATCAAATATCCTTATAGGTAGGTATCCATATTATAATCAGTTCTCCTAAATTCCATCTACATCAACATCGGAAAAGGAAAAATTATTAAGGCTAGTCTGAACCATCTTCGAGGCCTTATTTACAGAACACGTAGTCTCCTGAATTAAAATTAGATTAGATTTGTAACTTGAAATGAGTTGTTTGAGGGCTATATTATTGTGGGTACCCACGATAATCTCACAATTACATAGAGAGAAATCATAAAGATGTATTGGATGTGGCATTTCTAGCTCTAGGGGCCCATGAAATAAAGCCACTCTTCCCATGCTTAATCTCTAAAACATTTTTTGATATTCTTTATGGAGGTAAGGTTTATGCCCTATTGGATTAATAGGGCGTAAATAGATTCAAAATACTCTACTAAATGGAACAAATTCCTTTAATTTTACAAAAGGAAAAATAGCGTAACTCTTCTTTTCAACGAGACAATGCAAGGGAGATATGGGATAATGCAAGGGAGATAGGGGTGAATCAGAGGAAAAAAAGTCCATGGCATCTTCGACCCAAATAAAAAGGAGGATTGGATGGGAAATGATCGCAATGGGGTATTGGAACCCAAGACTATTGTGGGTGCAGAAAGTGAAATACATTTAATGGGAATTGGAATTGAAATTGAAATGGGACAAAGGGGAGGAATGGATTAAAAATACATACCAAAAAGGAATACGCAATATTTCAATTCCATAAAAAAGAATGGAGGAAGGAAGGAAACCACAAATCCTAAATCCATAGAATTTATTATATTCAAAGAATCGTGAGAATCCAAGTAGGAGGAAACCCTCAAAGCTTTAACGTTGGAAGGTGTTCGAGCAAGGTCCCTTAGGACTGCAATTTTTGATAAAAATATAGTATTTTTGTATTTTTTAGTCGTGCACACTAAGAAATGCACAGGTCAAGGGGATTTGGGGTGGGTCAAAGCTCCTTCATGAATATTAATGGGCTAAAGGGTAAAACTAGGAGTCGCGAACCACAGTTTACGGGCCTTAGATGAGCACAGGCTAAGATATAAATAGAAGTCTACATCGAGCCAGATAGAATAGTTTTTGACAAGTTCATGATGAAGTTTCATGATTTATAGATATATCAAGTAAGTTTGTGTTTTCTATCTGGGTATAGAAGGCTCCTGCTAGCTGTGTGCATGGAGACCTTAGTCCTGTAGTGTGCGAACCTCACTAGTTGTGTGCACGCGTAGAACTAAAGTATTGTAGGGATATTACGAACTCTGGATGAATAAAGGAATGGTTTGGATCATTTCGAGTATCAAATGCATCCTTGTTTTGATTTATAATTTATTTCCGTGCATTATTTCCATTTAGTGCATCAATTATATTATTTGTGTTTGGAATGGGTGCAAAACTATTTACTATTTTATATGAATTCAAATTACATGGATTGATTTTTGTAAGGGATGAAAATTGTATCATTAGGAGATTAGAGCGGTTACAGAACTATTGTTTGTGCGTGCGCACTGAAACTACTTGTGATAATTTACTTAGGGCTTCTGGTTAGGGTTTCTAGTGTGTAATACATGACGTCATTATTATAGATATGAAGACAACCAAATCATTTGAATATCTCTAAGGGTGTCGAAACCTGGTTCTAGCATCCCCCCATACTTCTTTGGGTGAGTCTTTGACCTGTGCAAGTAGGTCACTCTCGAAAGGGCCAGTAGTAAGAGGGTTTTGTTGGTTAAGCTTAACTCTGAACCTGTGAAAATAACCCTCAAGCCAACAAATGGTTTCTTTGCCAGGACCAGGATCATTTTGAGAGACATTGGTGATGTGGTGGCTACCAAATCCTTAGATAAAAGACTGGTTTAAGAAAAAAATTCAAGAATTTTCCAGTAAGGACAACATAAGTAAGAAGTTGTCTACTGAAGATTGGAAACAAAAGTATATTTTCATAGATGTTCATCATATTTTATTTGTGACCTTTTAATAAGAATTACAGGAGTAGTTATCAAGGTTAGCTGAATTCCAAACCTAGTGGAAGGACAATAAGGTCACTCAGTGGACATTCAAGTTTCTCCAACAGTTAGAGAAGACTAATAATTCCATCACTCGCACTGTATATCATCAAGTTGACAAAATTTTGGGTTGGTTTGTAACAGAGTTTGCAATAGATCAGTTTGTATAATATTGAGAAGATGAAAGGAGGTTCTTGAAAGGATTGAGAGGTAAATTCATACGCTCTCTACCTTTCCTGATTAAGACGCTATCATGTGAAAAGGGTGTTATTTGTAGTCACAGTGAGTGAATGACCCCAAACAAGCTAGAGAGCACTACTTGGAGTGGAAAGTACTTTCAGGTTAACCAGAGAGGAGACAAATCTCTATACAACCTTTTGAGAAATTCACCTGATAGTGATACAAATAGTGGTGAGGCTACAGGTGCCGGAGGTGGCCCTCCTGCTACTCCACAGTCAAATTCACGCAGTGGTAAGACATCTCCTACCCCACCTCCACCATCACTAGGAGGAGATATGGCTGCACATATGAAGCTACCAAGATTCAAGGGTGTGGGAGATGAGGACATGGATAGGTTTTGTTTTGGATCAAATGCAGTATGGAATATGAAAAAAGTTAACATTGATGCATTTAAAGGTCATGCATTGGACTGGTTTATGGGATATTTGGCTCAGCATATTAATCCTACTATTTAAGAGATCAAGGACACTTTGAAACAAAAATTCTGAAAAACAAAGTCCTACTCACAATGTGTAAAAGAGTTTAAAGATATCAAAAAAGAGCCAAATGAATCTATTTGGGAGGAGGACCAGTGACTAAAGTGCACTATCAGCGAGGGAGGATTTATCTATGATGATAAGAAACATAAGGAATGATTTATTTCCTTGCTATTTCCACATCTGCATGGGCCTATGAATCTGCAAAAGATTTATTTTTAGATCGAAGAGCTAGAAGCTGCCATGAAATTGGAAGTTGTGCCCAGAGCTGATGACCAATTCAAAACTTTTCAAATACAAAATAAATTGGAAGCAATGCACTTGGAGATCCAGAACCTACATTGAGGCACAAGAAAGGAATTCGGTGCATATGTATGGTGTATACGATGTAAGGGTTCTGGGGACACAAAAGATCAGTGTACCTTGTTTCAAGCTTACATGCAAACGAGAGGGAAAAATGCATTGTGCCCCAGGGATGTTGCACAACCAAGTGGTACCCCCACACTGTGTTGCATTAACTATAAGGTAGCTGGAAGGAATGATAGAAACTATTTCCCTCGATTAGGAAGTTATGTGCCAAAAACGAAGCAACAATGGTGCATGATTTTCTCTTCGGTTGGCCAAGATGAGCAGCACTGCTGCAAATTTGAGCTAATGATGGACAGTGCATACCTCTATAGGGTGTAGGATGACCCATATTCTTCAGTATCTCCCTCTGGGCGAGGAGGATTTACAGGCATAGGAAGGCGAGGAGGGAGAGGTGGAGGAGAAGGTACTGGAAGAGGACAACTAATTTGATATAACTATGGAGATACTGGACAATATGTGTGTGACATCCTGAACCCCGCATGACATTCTTGTTGTTATTGTAGACAATTTGATCATGTTACTGAAGATTGTCCTTTTTATTTTCTATAATTAAGGAAAAGCAACAACATACACCTATGCAGAACCTAAGAATGGTTAAATCCGAGTCATGCGATGATGATCCAAGTGAAAAAATAATTACATGTACTAGTTCTTCCATCAGAGGAGATGAGGGAAAGAAGGCTCATGTAGAGCCTTTGATCAGGACGGCCTCAGAAGATAAGGAAGAACTCAACCTACAGAAGGAAAAGGAAACTTTTGTAGAAGCCAGGCGGGATTTTTTTGCCATAGGTGCGCCCACATCTAAGTCAATCATGGAAGCAGAGATCGATGATGAATTCAAACCCTTCCTACAAGCTTCCATTAAGTTATTTCTCAAAAAAAAACAATAGACAACATTCAGGTTCTGATAGATGGTTCCACATACAAGAAGTTTCCTCGATCTGAGACTAAGGCTGTCAACAAGATATACAAGAATAAGAAGAGAATTGGCCAGGAGATGGCCATGACCATGCAGATTGGAGAATATGAGATGGATCAGGTCATCTTGGATTTACGGTCCAATGAAAATTTTCTACCTAAGAAGACCTAGAAAAATATGTGCAAACCAAAGATGGAATGATCCACCATTCCATTGTGCATGGCTAATTAGCAGAAGATCATTCCACTTGGGAGACTCCCATAGGTTCTGGTATACATTGCTGGAGTAAAGGTACGCACAAATTTTGAAGTAATAAAAATTGCGATGATGTGGACCCCTACCCCGCATTGCTAGGGTTAGACTGGGCCATCGATATGGGAGGCATCATAAACTTGAAGCGTAGAAGAATGATCTTCAAAAATGATGGTACTCAGGTTATAGTACCTCTAGATCCAGAATAAGGAGAATGATATATAAAACTGGTGTGTGAAGGAGATGATGTCGACCATGTCTACAATCTAATTGTGCGGGATGAGGATTGGATCAAACCTACAGTTGATGGGATCCTAAACTTGGAAAAAGATAGCTCATGTTTTTTAGATTTAGATGGAGAAATAAAGAACTGGCAGAATCATCTGCATGAAGTCTCTACAATGTGTTGCCTCAATATCACTAAAAATTTTCAATAGATCTCCTCAAAGGTAAGATAAATACTGTATTTTGATGGTTCTGGTAGTGTTATATTATTTTTGGAAAAGTTGGAAATGGTTGTCTTGAAAGAGTGGAGGTTTTGGGCACTTAATCTGGCCATGCGTACAACTCTATTCCATTGGTGGGATATGCAAAAAGGGATATTTAAGGATTTAGAATCATGAAAAATAATGATTAGGTTGCACGTTGAGCAGCCCACTATCCCACTAGTTGAATTTTTTTATGGTTAGGGTGATCCGCGCAAACACCTAGTCACATGGATGGAGGTTTTCAATGAGAATACTAGGACCGAATGGGTTCACATGTTTATCAATTCATTGGTACCAATACCTACTACATGGTATTTGAAGACAAAACTGCACCAAGAGACTCACCATTGGATTACAATGAGTGACATTTTTTGTCAACCTTTTTCCTCACCGATGCATCACAAGTGTTCGAAAAATCCCTGCATGATATAGAAGCACTTGTCCTTGATGATTCCCGACATCAGATAGAATGTGTTGTGCCACCATGGGAAGCACAGATGCAAGATATTGTCAACTGCAGCAACCTGTCAATCAAATTTAATGAAGAAGACGCAAGAAATATCAACATCCCCGAGTTTGAGGGGGAGTGCGTAATTGCAGGGTGCTTATTAGGAGTGGTGGATGTAACTAAGCCTATGAAGTTAAAGGAAGTCAAAATTGGTACAAAATAACAACCCAAGCTGACCAAAATAGGATATTGTTGGGATTATGACACATTGGGAAATATTGTGGAGCGGTTGAAAGAGTATCAGGACCTGTTTCCCACAAAGTCCTTTGAGCTCAAAGGAATTGTAGGAGATTTGGGCATTATGAAGATCACTTTGAAACTAGATGTGCACCTTGTCAAGAAGCGGCCATACTGATTAAATCCCAAGTATAAACAGAAAATGAAAGAAGAATTAAATAAGATGGTTGTTGTATGAATCATTGAGTTTGTGGAAGATTCTAATTGGGTGAGTCCAATGGCTGTTCAAGAAAATAACACTAAGAGAGAGATAAGGATTTCTATGGATTTTCAAAAGCTAAATTATGCATGTGTAGATGACCTCTTCCCTACTCCATTTTCAGATGAGATCTTGGAAAATGTGAGAGGAAAAGAGGATTATTATTTCACTGATGGATTTTTAAGGTATCATAATATTAGGATTGTGCGAGAAGACTGAAGCAAGATGACCTTTTCAATGGTATGGGGTTCCTTCCAATACACTGTCATGCCTTTTGGGTTGAAGTATGCACCTGCTATCTTCTGAGGCGTACTAGTATTTGTATTCAAATAATTCATTCACAAGTTCTTGGAGGTATATTTTGATGACTGGATTGTGTTTGGACTGGTAAAGAAGCATGTGTCAAACCTGCGCATGATGCTTGACACTTGTAAGAAGCTTCAAATTTATCTTAACTTGAATAAATTTATATTCTGCATTCCGTTTGGAATCTTGTTGTGCCATATTGTGTGTTAGCAAGGATTGATGTTAGATACAACTAATATTGCAGTTATTATGTACTGGAAGTCCCTACCAATGAAAAATAATTACACACCATTCTGGGACACACTTGATATTACAGAAAATTTATTCAGATCTATGCTCTAATCATCGCACCAATGGAAATTTTTTTGAAGAAGGATGTGTCCTTTTTCAGGGTTGACGAATGTCAAAATAGCCTTGAATTTTTGAAGGAAAAGATGGTTATTACACCCATTTTAATATTCCTAGACTAGTCCAATGTCTTCCATGTACATGTTGATGCATCCGGTATAGCACTTGGAGTTGTTTTAGCGCAGCTAGGATAAGGAGACATTGATCACCCCATTTCAATTTCCAGTAGGAAGCTCCCTAGTTCACAACGCAACTACCCAACCACAAAGAGGGAAGTATTGGCCATGGTGTGTGATTTGCAAAAAGATAGGCACATTCAGTAGAAGGAATTAAAAGAAAAATATTTGGTTTTGTTATATGATAGTTATTTTTTTCACCACCTAGGGAAGTTCAGAATGCATTGGTTAGGGCCATACATTATGAAAGAGATCACTAATGGAGGTGTGAACATCTAGCAGTGTTGTGTGGTGAAAGACTTCCTAGGTACATCAATGGAATCCAACTGAAGACGTATAGTGATAACCCTGGGCGTACCAAATGACTATATGGCTGGAGAATGGGAATCCAATTTTCTGCACGCTGCATAGAGGACCTACGTAGACAGGCGTGACAACAACACAGAGGTAAGTGTGAAGCAGGACAAACTAGCCATTGGAACAGTAAATATGGGTGAAAAAGTGATTTTACCATTGAATGGAGCAGGTTTTCTGCATTTAAGGAGGAGATATTACAGGATTTTTTACCTTTTTTATGGGGATACGATGAATTTAATGAGGTTTCGACTGTTTTCAACTTGGACCGCCTATAAAATGAAGGTTGTGAGTAATATTATATTCGTTTTATTTATAAGTATATTGCGCCTTTAATTTATATGTGCATATTGTATGTCTAGCCACCAGACCCCCACATCTGATGTGAGTAACTTTGAATTCAACTTCAAGCTGAGAATGATGGCCACAAACCCTGAGAGCACGCCATCTAAAGAGCACTCTACGCCAATTATATCATCCACTGGGCCAAGTTTTGATGATGTCCATGAAGTTGTTCTAGAGGTACAGGAATTCGTGTCCACACCGGCTAAAGGAAAAGGCAAGATGACTAAGGGGTCATCCTCTAATTCAATAATGTCACCTATATAGTTCAAATCTCCATGCTAGGTGAGGAAGGGTAGGTCTCCTATTATTGATCTGACAAAAAGACCCATGAGCGCAATAGAGGATGTTGTGCTCTTCGTCGATCTCATATCGTGGCTCCCGAAATATGTTAATTCACACATACCTTTTTTTCAGGCTAAAAAAGGATGTATATACGATGTTTGACTATCTACAGATGTCCCCGATCCCACAAGAATTTCATATTGAAGGGGATATGTTCGACAAAATTCCCCTAGTAAAGTTCAACGATTATGATCTAGCGAACACGGAAACATTCCCTAGATTACAACCTAAATATTACCTGGAGTTAAAAATTTATGATGGAGTGGTGAATGTAGAGCCTATGTGATGGGCATGCAGGCTGAGAAACGTAGGGATTCTCAATTTGTTGATGATCCCTCTCTTTGGCAGGAACCCCATCACGACTGTCTATGTACAAAAAATGTTGGCATTGGTGTATGATGAGTGCCTATGGATCCAGAAAATAATTCCAATTAACGAAATGCTAATCAACCTGCTATTAATCTGTAATTTTGAGGTTGAAGATAGAATCCCAGAGGCAACATCAAAATCACTTCGGGCCTAAGATCTAGCCCTCCCAGACCAGAGAGGGATCTCTTTGTTAGATATAGCTTTGTTTATTGTGAATTTAAGGCTAGCTATTATATTTAGAGTTTTCATTTTGAATTGGTTTAGTGGGAAGAGCAAGGGAAAGCCATTGGGCAATGGATTCAAAGAGGCTCAGGTGATTAAATTGTTGAAATATCAATCATGAGTGAAACAAGGCAAGATAGGTGCACTACCATGGATGGTTTAGAATTTTGAATGGATTATGAAAATAATAAATGTAAGGCAAGGTAGAGACTAAGGAGCAGTTAACAATTACCCAATCTATCGTAGGTTGTAAATTTTAGCAAAAATCGAGGAGAAATTAAGAATTCCTTCATTTGGCATCAGTAGAAAACATAGAAATTATAAACATAGCCAGAATAGGGTGTTGTAGATAACAAATCCTATTTTTCACACTTTTTGTTTTACAATTATATTGCATAAGTACAAGGAAAGAGAAACAATGGAAAAACACTTAAAAATAGAAGAATACTTCACCATTTCAAACACCAGATGAATTCTGAACAATTGATCTTGTATTACTCTTCAAATAGTCACTTGAAATTCAATGAACTGAATTAAAGAATGGGACTATTCCTCATTGCGGATCCCCACCCCCCTTTGAATACTTCTAACAGTGAGGTATCTATGCTAATCCTACTGACTGATTACAATCAATGTAGTAACTAATAATTACTTTCTTGTTAACCAAATAACAAAGAAGGACTAACAACATGTGCAAGTAAAGCCACTAGATTTATCAAGGATATTCAGACATCTGGCATTGTTTCAATTCCATTTAAACTCTCACTTTTATCAAAGATCCCATATTATTTCTAAATAATAATCACACATGTACAAATAATTTTCATACTTTGAGGAAGTGATTGCAACTCGGGGTCAAAACTTATCACAGATCAGTATATGGGGCTTATTTCATATCGCAACCAGGATATCGGGGTTATTGACGATCACAAATCACATTTCAAGATGGATAGTGATGAATGTTTGGCAGTAATATATGCGATATGCGATGTGAGTGACGTGGTGGTAGGCAGGTAACGGTCCCACATAATATCGCATCAACATTTTTGAGAGATAACACATGAATGTTGTAGCGATAATATTTTTCAATGACTGATATGTGAAAAGGCGATGGAGGAGAAGGTGACGGGGTGGAAGGATCCCACTTAATATGGCATCACCATTTTGGAGCGATATCAATGAATATGGCAATAGAGCATGCAATTGCCGATATGCGATAAAGATAAGGGGTCCTACGAAAGGTTTTAAGGGAAGGTTTGTTATAAATATGATATGTAGTATATAATGAGGTAAGTTTTATGGTATAATGTTATATAACATGACTATTATATTGGTGGATAGAGCTATAACATTAAAATTCCAAAATTTAGTATAAGTGGGTTTATAAAGTAATATGTCTCGAAAGATTATGTATGGGGGTTTAGAAAGAAATGAAGTGTGGGACTTTAGAAACTGGAAAAATGAAGGGAAAAAGAGGATAAATGAAATGAATTAGGGTAGAAAGGAAGTTTGCTCACAATTACACCTTATCAGCAACATTTTCCCCTTTCCAATGAGCTGAAGTGGTAGATTGATCCCTTTAGAGGTCTTTGACAGTCAGGATTTCTCTTCCTTTTCTGGAAATAAATTACATCTATGGAATAATATCTTCAATATAAAATATCTGGAAAATGATCAGTCACCTTGTGATACTGTGAATTATAGGAGTCTAACAGTGGCTACAGCTAGGGACGGCAACTCCTTCAGGAGGTGTCAACAACACCGTAGACTAGTGAACTGATCAATTGGGCTGATCCCAAATCTACAACTTGATCTTGTACAAAACCTCTATGACTGAAAATATTCAAGTTGAAATCAACACTCTCTGCAAACTGAAGTTTGGAATATACTTGCAATGAAAACTAGAAAGCAATCTGAAACTAAAACTGGAAATATGCTCAGAGTAGTGAACTTATTTGCGCACCTACCTACCCTACCCTACTGAAATTACTGTTGTTCTAAATGATACAATAATGCTAGTGGAGCTAGTGTAGTAGCAACAAAAGCAAATGAACAACTTGATTTCTTATAAGGAAAATCAGAAGTATAAGTTGATTATGTCTCCACATAACCAAAGTTATTATACGAAATGGCAACCGTTGATGTATTTGATCCTTATAGAGAGTACATGTTTGAAAATTTGAGCTAAATTTTTTTTCCATATAATCTGCTATATGATTAATAAAAGCATGGTGTGTAATATTTTCTTCTAGGCCTTCGATGACTAGTTGATCAATTGTATCCTCGGTATTAAACCTTGAAACCACACCTTCATTTTTGTACTCGAAATCATAATCATCCTCAATATGTAAGTCAAGAGGTAGTACAATTTACTCTTCCTTTGGAGAAGGAATATTTTGCAAGAACTCTTTAGCGTCTCGAAAATTATATTACTGAGTTTAAGAATTCAAAATTTGAATGACATTTTCGTATCATTCAACAACTACCTCCAGAAAATATGTTTTAGCTTCATGACTAAATTTGTTTGATTTCAAAATGAGAAAGATAACATCTAGAAAATCTCCATCAAGTTGGAAATCTTATGACTGATTCCTAAATGCATTTAAAACTTCACGAGATAAAATATATGCCACTAAACTTGTCACCTTTCTTAGTAGAAAATTCGATCAACATGTTGTGGAGTCACCATGAAAGCTCAAAAGCTAGGTTATTTGAATCATTGAGTCGCCAAGTGAATAATTTAGCCTTCTTATGTCTGGTCACTATCCACCATCAGTGATCAGATCTGAAATTTGATTTTTTCATGAGAAAGATAAATTTCTTCCCCAGTATGGTTGCCATTATTTTATCACTCCGTAATTCCGAAGCCGAAGATAGAATATTGGAGGCAACATCAAAACCACTTAATATAAGTCTATAGAAGAAATATTTCTTTAATCATATCTATAGTGTCTTGATAGACAAACAAGAATTGTCTCTTACGAGATAATAATACTTGTTTTCTATACTTTCTTTATAGAGAAATTTTTAACACAATAATTTCAGACACTCACTTAAAGGAAATATTTAACACAACTTAGAAGTTTTTTTTGTCTCAATTTAAGAAAATTTACTCAAAAATTGTCTAAAGTATTGTCTTAAGACCCCGCACTATGTAGTAGTGCAAATGGGAAATAATTTAACCAACTCAATATCCATTAGATTATGCTTCATCATAAAATATAACAAGAATGTTCTTTGTAGGTCAAAAAATAGGTTGGTGCCCAAATATTCATGTTAGGATAGATAAATGTACATATTCCCCCCTATGATGATTAGAGGATCTACCATTACATTTTGGAAGTCAGATATTCCCAGAATGGAACATGATGAGAAAAAGGCCCACAAACATTAAGCATGGAAAAAGGAGAGCAACAATATTTAACTTCAATTTCAACAAAATCGTACAAGGATGTATATAATATCAAATATCCTTATAGTTAGGTATCCATATTATAATCAGTTCTCCTAAATTCCATCTACATCAACATCGGAAAAGGAAAAATTCTTAAGGCTAGTCTGAACCATCTTCGAGGCCTTATTTCCAGAACACGTAATATCCTGAATTAAAATTAGATTAGATTTGTAACTTGAAATGAGTTGTTTGAGGGCTATATTATTGTGGGTACCCACAATAATCTCACAATGAAATAGACATAAATCATAAAGATGTATTGGATGTGGCATTGTTAGCTCTAGGGGCCCATGAAATAAACCCATTCTTCCCATGCTTAATCTCTAAAACATTTTTTGCTATTCTTTATGGAGGTAAGGTTTAGGCCCTATTGGATTAATAGGGAGTAAATAGATTCACAATACTCCACTAAATGGAACAAATTCCTTTAATTTTACAAAAGGAAAAATAGTGTAACTCTTCTTTTCGACGAGACAATGCAAGGGAGATATGGGATAATGCAAGGGAGATAGGGGTGAATCAGAGGAAAAAAAGTCCATGGTATCTTCGACCCAAATAAAAAGGAGGATTGGATGGGAAATGATCGCAACGGGGTCATGGAACCCAAGACTATTGTGGGTGCACAAAGTGAAATACATTTAATGGGAATTGGAATTGAAATTGAAATGGGACAAAGGGGAGGAATGGATTAAAATGACATACCAGAAAAGACTACGCAATCTTTCAATTCCATAACAAATAATGGAGGAAGCAAGGAAACCACAAATCCTAAATCCATAGAATTTATTATATTCAAAGAATCGTGAGAATCGAAGTAGGAGGCAACCCTCAAAGCTTTAACTTTGGAAGGTGTTCGAGCGGGGTCCCTTAGGACTGCAATTTTTGATAAAAATATAGTATTTTTGTATTTTTGAGTCGTGCACACTAAGAAATGCACAGGTCAAGGGGATTTGGGGTGGGTCAAAGCTCCTTCATGAATATTAATGGGCTAAAGGGTAAAACTAGGAGTCGCGAACCACAGTTTACGAGCCTTAGATGAGCACAGGCTAAGATATAAATAGAAGTCTACATCGAGCCAGATAGAGTAGTTTTTGACAAGTTCATGATGAAGTTTCATGATTTATAGATATCCCAGGTAAGTTTGCATTTTCTATCTGGGTATAGAAGGCTCCTGCTAGCTGTGTGCATGGAGACCTTAGTCCTGTAGTGTGCGAACCTCACTAGTTGTGTGCATGGGTAGAACTAAAGTATTGTAGGGATATTACGAACTCTGGATGAATAAAGGAATGGTTTGGATCATTCTGAGTATCAAATGCATCCTTGTTTTGATTTATAATTTATTTTCATGTATTATTTCCATTTACTGCATCAAGTATATTATTTGTGTTTGGAATGGGTGCAAAACTATTTACTATTTTATATGAATTCCAATTACATGGATTGATTTTTGTAAGGGATGAAAATTGTATCGTTAGGAGATTAGAGCGGTTACAAAACTATTGTTTGTGTGTGCGCACTGAAACTACTTGTGATAATTTACTTAGGGCTTCTAGTTAGGGTTTCTAGTGCGTAATACATGCCGTCATTATTATAGATATGAATACAACCACATCATTTGAATATCTCTAAGGGTGTCAAAACCTGGTTCTAGCATCCCCCCATACTTCTTTGGGTGAGTCTTTGACCTGTGCAAGTAGTTCACTGTCGAAAGGGCCAGTAGTAAGAGGTTTTTGTTGGTTAGGCTTAACTCTGAACCTGTGACAATACCCCTCAAGCCAAAAAATGGTTTCTTTGCCAGGACCAGGATTATTTTGAGAGACATTGGTGATGTGGTGGCTACCAAATCCCTAGATAAAAGACTGGTTTAAGAAAAACATTCAAGAATTTTCCAGTAAGGACAACATAAGTAAGAAGTTGTCTACTGAAGATTGGAAACAAAAGTATATTTTCATAGATGTTCATGATATTTTATTTGTGACCTTTTAATAAGAATTACAGGAGTGGTTATCAAGGTTAGCTGAATTCCAAACCTAGTGGAAGGACGATAAGGTCACTCAGTGGACATTCAAGTTTCTCCAACAGTTAGAGAATACTAATAACTCCATCACTCGCACTGTATATCATCAAGTTGACAAAATTTTGGGTTGGTTTGTAACAGAGTTTGCAATACATCAGTTTGTATAATATTGAGAAGATGAAAGGAAGTTCTTGAAAGGATTGAGAGGTAAATTCATACACTCTCTACCTTTCCTGATTAAGATGCTATCGTGTGAAAAGGGTGTTATTTGCAGTCACAATGAGTGAATGACCCCAAACAAGCTAGAGAGCACTACGTGCAGTGGAAAGTACTTTCAGGTTAACCAAAGAGGAGACAAATCTCTATACAACCCTTTGAGAAATTCACCTGATAGTGATACAAATAGTGGTGAGGCTACAGGTGCCGGAGGTGGCCCTCCTGCTACTCCACAGTCAAATTCATGCAGTGGTAAGACATCTCCTACCCCACCTCCACCATCACTAGCAGGAGATATGGCTGCACATAAGAAGCTACCAAGATTCAAGGGTGTGGGAGATGAGGACATGGATAGGTTTTGTTTTGGATCAAATGCAGTATGGAATATGTAAAAATTTAACATTGATGCATTTAAAGGTCATGCATTGGACTGGTTTATGGGATATTTGGCTTAGCACATTAATCCTACTATTTATGAGATCAAGGAAACTTTGAAACAACAATTCTGAAAAACAAAGTCCTACTCACAATGTGTAAAAGAGTTTAAAGATATCAAACAAGAGCCAAATGAATATATTTGGGAGGAGGATCAGCGACTAAAGTACACTATCAGCGAGGGAGGATTTATCTATGATGATAAGAAACATAAGGAATGGTTTATTTCCTTGCTATTGCCACATCTGCATGGGCCTATGAATCTGCAAAAGATTTATTTTCAGATCGAAGAGCTAGAAGTTGCCATGAAATTGGAAGTTGTGCCCAGAGCTGATGACCAATTCAAAACATTTGAAATACAAAATAAATTGGAAGCAATGCACTTGGAGATCCAAAACCTACATTGAGGCACAAGAAAGGAATTCGGTGCATATGTATGGTGTATACGATGTAAGGGTTCTGGGGACACAAAAGATCAATGTACCTTGTTTCAAGCTTACATGCAAACGAGAGGGAAAAATGCATTGCGCCCCAGGGATGTTGCACAACCAAGTAGCACCCCCACACTATGCTGCATTAACTATAAGGTAGCTGGAAGGAATGACACAAACTATTGCCCTCGATTAGGAAGTTATGTGCCAAAAACGAAGCAGCAATGGTGCATGATTTTCTCTTCGGTTGGACAAGATGAGCACCACTGCTGCAAATTTGAGCTAATGATGGATAGTGCATACCTCTATAGGGTGCAGGATGACCCATATTCGTCAGTATCTCCCTCTGGGCGAGGAGGATTTACAGGCATATGAAGGCGAGGAGGGAGAGGTGGAGGAGAAGGTCCTGGAAGAGGAAAACTAATTTGCTATAGCTATGGAGACACTGGACACTATGTGTGTGACATCCTGGACCCCACGCGACATTCCTGTTGGTATTGTAGACAATTTGATCATGTTACTGAAGATTGTCCTATTTTATTTTCTAGAATTAAGGAAAAGCAACAACAGACACCTATGCAGAACAAAAAAATGGTTAAATCCGAGTCACGCGATGATGATCCAAGTGAAAAAATAATTACACATACTGGTTCTTCCATCAAAGGAGATGAGGGAAAGAAGGCTCATGCAGAGCCTTTGATCAGGACGGCCTCAGAAGATAAGGAAGAACTCAACCTACAGAAGGAAAAGGAAACTTTTGTAGAAGCCAGGAAGAATTTTTTTTCTATAGGTGTGCCCACATCTAAGTTAATCATGGAAGCAGAGATCGATGATGAATTCAAACCCTTCCTACAAGCTTCCATTAAGTTATTTCTCAAAAAAAATCAATAGACAACATTCAGGCTTTGATAGATGGTTCCACGGACAAGAAGTTTCCTCGAACTGAGACTAAGGCTGTCAACAAGATATACAAGAATAAGAAGAGAATTGGCCAGGAGATGGGCATGACCATGCAAATTGGAGAATATGAGATGGATCAGGTCATCTTGGATTTACAGTCCAATGAAAATTTTCTACCTAATAAGACCTAGAAAAATATGTGCAAACCAAAGATGGAATGATCCACCATTCCGTTGTGCATGGCTAATTAGCAGAAGATCATTCCACTTGGGAGACTCCCATAGGTTCTGGTATACATTGTTGGAGTAAAGGTATGCACAAATTTTGAAGTAATAAAAATTGCGATGATGTGGACCCCTACCTTGCATTGCTAGGGTTAGACTAGGCCATCAATATGGGAGGCATCATAAACTTGAAGCGTAGGAGAATGATCTTAAAAAATGATGGTACTCAGGTTATAGTACCTCTAGATCTATAATAAGGAGAATTATATATAAAACCGGTGTGCGAAGGAGATGATGTCGACCATGTCTACAATCTAATTGTGCGGGATGAGTATTGGATCAAACCTACAGTTGATGGGATCCTAAACTTGGAAAAAGATAGCTCATGTTTTTCAGATTTAGATGGAGAAATGGAGAACTGGAAGAATCGTCTGCATGAAGTCTCTACACTGTGTTGCCTCAATATCAATAAAAATTTTCAATAGATCTCCTCAAAGGTAAGATAAATACCGTATTTTGATGGTTCGGGTAGTGTTATATTATTTTTGGAAAAGTTGGAAATGGTTGTCTTGAAAGAGCGGAGGTTTTGGGCACTTAATTTGGCCATGCGTACAACTCTATTCCATTGGTGGGATATGCAAAAAGGGAGATTTAAGGATTGAGAAGCATGCAAAATAATGATGAGGTTGCACTTTGAGCAGCTCACTATCCCACCAGTTGAATTTTTTTATGGTTAGGTTGATCCGCGCAAACACCTAGTCACATGGATGGAGGTTTTCAATGAGAATACTAGGACCGAATGGGTTCACATGTTTATCAATTCATTGGTACCAATCCCTACTACATGGTATTTGGAGACAAAACTGCACCAAGAGCCTCACCATTGGATTATAATGAGTGACATTTTTTGTCAACCTTTTGCCTGACCGATGCATCGCAGGTGTTGGAAAAATCCCTGCACGATATAGAAGCACTTGTCCTTGATGATTCCTAACATCAGATAGAATGTGTTGTGCCACCATGGGAAGCACAGATGCAAGATATTGTCAACTGCAGCAACCTGTCAATCGAAGTTAATGAATAAGACCCAAGAAATATCAACATCCCCGAGTTTGATGGGGAGTGCGTAATTGCAGGGTGCTTATTAGGAGTGGTGGATGTAACTAAGCCTATGAAGTTAAAGGAAGTCAACATTGGTACAAAATAACAACCCAAGCTGACCAAAATAGAATATTATTGGGATTATGACACATTGGGAAAGATTGTAGAGCTGTTGAAAGAGTATCAGGACCTGTTTCTCACAAAGTCCTCTGAGCTTAAAGGAATTGTAGGAGATTTGGGCATTATGAAGATCACTTTGAAACTAGATGTGCACCTTGTCAAGAAGCAGCCATACTGATTAAATCCCAAGTATAAAAAGAAAATTAAAGAAGAATTAAATAAGATGGTTGTTGCATGAATCATTGAGTTTGTGGAAGATTCTAATTGGGTGAGTCCAATGGCTGTTCAAGAAAATAACACTAAGAGAGAGATAAGGATTTCTATGGATATGCACAAGCTAAATTATGCATGTGTAGATGACCTCTTCCCTACTCCATTTTCAGATGAGATCTTGGAAAATGTGAGAGGAAAAGAGGATTGTTCTTTCACTGATGGATTTTTAAGGTATCATAATATTAGGATTGTGCGAGAAGACCGAAGCAAGATGACCTTTGCAATGGTATGGGGTTCCTTCCAATACACTGTCATGCCTTTTGGGTTGAAGTATGCACCTACTATCTTCTCAGGCGTACTAGTATTTGTATTCAAATAATTCATGCACAAGTTCTTGGAGGTATATTTTGATGACTGGATTATGTTTGGACTGGTAAAGAAGCATGTGTCGAACCTGCGCATGATGCTTGACACTTGTAGGAAGCTTCAAATTTATCTTAACTTGAATAAATTTATATTCTGCATTCCGTTTGGAATCTTGTTGTGCCATATTGTGTGTTAGCAAGGATTGATGTTAGATACAACTAATATTGCAGTTATTATGTACTAGAAGTCCCTACCAATGAAAAATAGTTACACACCATTTTGGGACACACTTGATATTACAGAAAATTTATTCAGATCTATGCTCTAATCATCGCACCAAGGAAAATTTTTTGAAGAAGGATGTGTCCTTTTTCAGGGTTGAGGAATGTCAAAATAGCCTTGAATTTTTGAAGGAAAAGATGGTTATTACACCCATTTTAATATTCCTAGACTAGCCCAATGTCTTCCATGTACATGTTGATGCATCCGGTATAGCACTTGGAGTTGTTTTAGCGCAACTAGGATAAGGAGACATTGATCACCCCATTTCAATTTATAGTAGGAAGCTCCCTAGTTCACAACGCAACTAACCAACCACAAAGAGGGAGGGATTAGCCATGGTGTGTGCTCTACAAAAAGATAGGCACATTCGATAGAAGGAATTAAAAGAAAAATATTTGGTTTTGTTATATGATAGTTAGTTTTTTCACCACCTAGGGAAGTTCAGAATGCATTGGTTAGGGCCATACATTATGAAAGAGATCGCTAATGGAGGTGTGAACACCTAGAAGTGTTGTGCGGTGAAAGACTTCCTAGGTACATCAACGGAAGCCGACTGAAGACGTATAGTGATAACCCTGGGCGTACCAAATGACTAGATGGCTGGAGAATGGGAATCCAATTTTCTTCACGCTGCACAGAGGACCTACGTAGACAGGCGTGACAACAACACAGAGGTAAGTGTGAAGCAAGACAAACTAGCCATTGGAACATTAAATATGGGTGAAAAAGTGATTTTACCATTGAATGGAGCAGGTTTTCTGCATTTAAGGAGGAGATATTACAGGATTTTTTACCTTTTTTATGGGGATACGATGAATTTAATGAAGTTTCGACCGTTTTTAACTTGGACTGCCTATAAAATGAAGGTTGTGGGTAATATTCTATTCGTTTTATTTATAAGTATATTGCGCCTTTGATTTATATGTGCATATTGTATGTCTGGCCATCAGACCCCCACATCTGATGTGAGGAACTTTGAATTCAACTTCAAGCTGAGAATGATGGCCACAAACCCTGAGAGCACGCCATCTAAAGAGCACTCTACGCCAATTATATCATCCACTGGGCCGAGCTTTGATGATGTCCATGAAGTTGTTCTAGAGGTACAGGAAGTCGTGTCCACACCGGCTAAAGGAAAAGGCAAGTTGACTAAGGGGTCATCCTCTAATTCAATAATGTCACCTATATAGTTCACATCTCCACACTAGGTGAGGAAGCGTAGGTCTCCTATTATTGATCTGACAAAAAGACCCATGAGCGCAATAGAGGATGTTGTGCTCTTCGTAGATCTCATATCGTGGCTACCGAAATATGTTAATTCACACATAACTTCTTTTCAGGCTAAAAAAGGATGTATATATGGTGTTTGACTATCTACATATGTCCCTGATCCCACAAGAAGTTCATCTTGAAGGGGATATGTTCGACAAAATGCCCCTAGTAAAGTTCAACGATTATGATCTAGTGAACAAGGAAACATTCCCTAGATTAGCACCTAAATATTACCTAGAGTTAAAAATGTATGATGGAGTGGTGAATGTAGAGCCTATGTGATGGGCATGCAGGCTGAGAAACGTAGGAATTCTCAATTTGCTGATGATCCCTCTCTTTGGCAGGAACCCCATCACGACTGTTTGTGTACAACAAATGTTGGCATTGGTGTATGACGAGTGCCTATGGATCCAGAAAATAATTCCAATTGACGACATGCTGATCAACCTGCTATTACTCTATAATTTTGAGGTTGAAGACATAATCCCAGAGGCAACATCAAAACCACTTCGGGCCTAAGATCTGGCCCTCCCAGACCCAGAGAGGGATCTCTTTGTTAGATATAGCTTTGTTTATTGGGAATTTAAGGCTATCTATTATATGTATAGTTTTCATTTTGAATTGGTTTAGTGGGAAGAGCAAGGGAAATCCATTGGGCGATGGATTCAAAGAGGATCAGGTGATTAAATTCTAGAAATATCAAGCATGAGTGCAACAGGGCAAGATAGGTGCACTACCATGGATGGTTTAGACTTTTGAATGGATTATGAAAATAATAAATGTAAGGCAAGGTATAGACTGAGGAGCAGTTAACAATTACCCAATCTATCCTAGGTTGTAAAGTTCAGCAAAAATCGAGGAGAAATTAAGAATTCCTTCATTTAGCATCAGTAGAAAACATAGAAATTGTAAACATAGCCAGAATAGGGTGTTGTAGATAACAAATCCTATTCTTGACACTTTTTGTCTTACAATTATATTGCATAAGTACAAGGAAAGAGAAACAATGGAAAAACACATAAAAACATAAGAATACTTCACCATTTCAGACACCAGATGAATCCTGAACAATTGATCTTGTATTACTCTTCAAATAGTCACTTGAAATTCAGTGAAACGAATTAAAGAATGGGACTATTCCTCATTGCGGATCCCCACCCCCCTTTGAATACTTCTAATATTGAGGTATCTATGCTAATCCTACTGACTGATTACAATCAATGTAGTAACTAATAATTACTTTCTTGTTAACCACATAACAAAGAAGGACTAACAACATGTGCAAGTAAAGCCACTAGATTTATCAAGGATATTCAGACATCTGGCATTTTTTCGATTCCATTTAAACTCTCACTTTTATCGAAGCTCCCATATTCTTTCTAAAGAATAATCACACATGTAAAAATAATTTTCAGACTTTGAGGAAGTGATTGCAACTCGGGGTCAAAGCTTATCACAGATCAGTAGATGGGGCTTATTTCATATCGCAACCAGGAGATCGGGGTTATTGACGATCACAAATCACATTTCAAGATGGATAGTGATGAATGTTTGGCAGTAATATATGCGATATGTGATGTGAGTGACGTGGTGGTAGGTAGGTAAGGCTCCCACATAATATCGCATCAGCGTTTTTGAGAGATAACGCATGAATGTTGTAGCGATATTATTTTTCAATGACCGATATGTGAAAAGGTGATGGAGGAGGAGGCGACGGGGTGGAAGGATCCCACTTAATATGGCATCGGCATTTTGGAGCGATATCAATGAATATGACAATAGAGCATGCAATTGCGGATATGCGATAAAGATAAGGGGTCCTACGAAAGGTTTTAAGCGACGGTTTGTTATACATATGATATGTAGTATATAATGCGGTAAGGTTTATGGTATAATGTTATATAACATGACTATTATATCGGTGGACAGAGCTATAATTTAGTATAAGTGGGTTTATAAAGTAATATGTCTCGAAAGGTTATGTATGGGGGTTTAGAAAGAAATGAAGTGTGGGACTTTAGAAACTGGAAAAATGAAGGGAAAAAGAGGGTAAATGAAATGAATTAGGGTAGAAAGGAAGTTTTCTCACAATTACACCTTACAAGCAACATTTTCCCCTTTCCAATGAGCTGAAGTGGTAGATTGATCCCTTTAGAGGTCTTTGACAATCAGGATTTCTCTTCCTTTTCTGGAAATAAATTACATCCATGGAATAATATCTTCAATATAAAATATCTGGAAAATGATCAGTCACCTTGTGATACTGTGAATTATAGGAGCCTAACAGTGGCTACAGCTGGGGATGGAAACTCCTTCAGGAGGTGTCAACAACACCGTAGACTAGTGAACTGATCAATTGGGCTGATCCCAAATCTACAACTTGATCTTGTACAAAACCTCTATGACTGAAAATATTCAAGTTGAAATCAACACTCTCTGCAAACTAAAGTTTGGAATATACTTGCAATGAAAACTAGAAAGCAATCTGAAACTAAAACTGGAAATATGCTCAGAGTAGTGAACTTATTTTCACACCTACCTACCCTACCCTACTGAAATTACTGTTGTTCTAAATGATACAATAATTCTAGTGGAGCCAGTGTAGTAGCAACAAAAACAAATGAACAACTTGATTGCTTATAAGGAAAATCAGAAGTATAAGCTGATTATGTGTCCACATAACCAAAGTTATTATATGAAATGGCAACCGTTGATGTATTTGATCCTTATAGAGAGTACATGTTTGAAAATTTGAGCTAAAAATATTTTCCATATAATCTGCTATATGATTAATAAAAGCATGGTGTGTAATATTTTCTTCTAGGCCTTCGATGACTAGTTGATAAATTGTATCCTCGGTATTAAACCTTGAAACCACACCTTCATTTTTGTACTCGAAATCATAATCATCCTCAATATGTAAGTCAAGAGGTAGTACAATTTCCTCTTCCTTTGGAGAAGGAATATTTTGCAAGAACTCTTTAGCGTCTCGAAAATTATATTACTGAGTTTAAGAATTCAAAATTTGAATGACATTTTCGTATCATTCAACAACTACCTCCAGAAAATATGTTTTAGCTTCATGACTAAATTCGTTTGATTTCAAAATGAGAAAGATAACATCTAGAAAATCTCCATCAAGTTGGAAATCTTATGACTGATTCCTAAATGCATTTAAAACTTCACGAGATAAAATATATGCCACTAACCTTGTCACCTTGCTTAGCAGAAAATTCGATCAACATGCTGTGGAGTCACCATGAAAGCTCAAAAGCTAGGTTATTTGAATCATTGAGTCGCCAAGTGAATAATTCAGCCTTCTTATGTCTGGTCACTGTCCACCATCAGTGATCAGATCTGAAATTTGATTTTTTCATGAGAAAGATAAATTTCTTCCCCAGTATGGTTGCCATTATGTTATCACTCCGTAATTCCGAAGCTGAAGACAAAATCTTGGAGGCAACATCAAAACCACTTTGGGACTAGGATCTAGCCCTCCCACACCCAGAGAGGGATCTCTCTATTTGATATAGATTTGTTTATTTGGCATTTTAGGCTAGCTATTAGATGCAAAGTTTAGATTTTGAATTGGTTTGGTGGGAAGAGCAAGGGAAATCCATTGGGCAATGGATTAAAATAGGCACAGGTGATTAAATTATAAAAATATGAAGCATGAGTGAAAGAGGGAAATATAGGTGCATTACCATAGATCTTTCAGAACTTTGAATGGATTATGAAAATAAGAAATGAAAGGCAATGTAGAGATTAAGGAGTATTTAATAATTCCCCAATCTATCCTAGGCTATACAGTTCAGCAGAAACTGAGGAGAAATTAAGAATTCCTTGATTTTCCATCAGCATAAAACATAGACTATTGTAAACATAGTCAGAATAGGGTGCTCTAGATAACAAATCCTATTCTTCACACCTTGTGTTTTAAAATTAGATTGCAGAATTACAAGGAGAGAGAAACAATGGAAAAACACATAAAAATATGAGGACTTCACCATTTGAGACGCCACATGAATCCTGAACAGATGATGTTGTATTACTCTTCAAACAGTCACTTGAAATTCAGTGAACAACATTAAAAAATGCGACTTTTACTCACTGCAAAATCCCCCCTCGGAATACTTCGAACAATGAGGTATTTATGCTAATCCTACTGACTGATTACAATCAATGCATTAACTAACAATTTCTTTCTTGTTAACTACATAACAAAGAAGGACTAACATCATGTGCAAGTAAAGACATTGGAGTTATTAAGGATATCTCCACATCTGGCACTATTTCGACTCCCTTTAAACTCTCACTTTGATCGAAGCTCCCATTTTCTTTCTATATACTAATGACACATGTATAACTAATTATCAGTATTTGATGAAGTGATTGCAATAGGGGTGACATACGTAAAAATTCTTACTTCTTCTCAGGATGCTATTATTAACAAGATTTTATTTATCCTTCAAGAGATGGAAAACATATAAGAATAACGATATGCATTCATTGGTTTCTCTCCTTGCTACCTTGAGGTGGATTAAGAGCTATGAAAGCTATAAGATATGCCTGTAAAAGCCGTGAATATGCCCTGTCACTTATTGATCTATACTCTGTAGAGATTTTCAAACTTGATTATACTTTTAGTCTTCTACTCGCACTTATATGCAAGCCTCAATGTCAGAGGTAACACTGTCTACATACTCCTTTAGTTTCATATATGGACTGTAGTGGAGCTGTGGTGGCGAGAGCGGGTAGGTGGTATCTGAGCAGAGGGAAAGTAGATTTCAGGGGGGATTGTGAAATGGTAGGCAGTATTTGTGTAGGGGGTGCGAAGTAGTCAGGGTGTGCCACGTAGCAGGAATGATGGTAAGAGATACCGCCCATCTCGGATCCCCCCCCCCCCCCCCACACGGTTAAAGCTCGAAGGCTGAGGGGGGGCAAAAAGGGTTGACCAACGTCGAATGTAGAGATGAGGAGTAGAGAAGGTAGAAAGGTGCGGGGAGTTTAAGGTGGAATTACATGGGATGCAATGATGGTGTCGGGGAGAGATGAATATTAGGGTATGAGTGGATGGAGACGTGGCAAGGAGGCAGGCTCGCTTGCATCGCATATCGCAAATTGCAAGTCTTGGTTACAAGCAGCGGAGGTTAAATGTTATAATTTGCAATGTGCGAAGTGCAGTGAGTGTAGGAGTGACATGGCAGGATGGAAGTGGGAGTCACCCGCAGCCCGCAGATCGCAAGTTTTACAGTTTGGTTGAGAGGAACAAGACTTAAAGGCTAAATTTTGTGAAGTGCGATGTGAGACGATGAAGGGTGATGTGGTAGGGAAAGGTGGGCCCTACCCAAAAATCAAATATATTTGTTAATAGGAGAAACATGGGGTAAGAATTGAAATTTGCGATTTTCCATATCTCAAATCGCAAAGTCAAATGCTTTCCTAAATTGGGGTCAAACCTTATCACAGATCAGTGGATGAGGCTTATTTCATATCGCAACTAGGGGATTAGGGTTATTAGTGATCGCAAACCACATTTGGAGATGGATAGCGATGAATTTTTGGCAGTAAGATATGTGATATGCGATGGGAGTAATGTGGCAGTACATAGGTAAGGCCCCACATAATATCACATCAGTGCTTTGGAGGGATAGCACATGAATTTTGTAATGATTCCTTTTGTGATGACCGATATGTGAAAAGGCGATGGAGCAGGAGGTGATGCAACGGAAGGGTCCCACTTAATATCGCATCAGCATTTTGGAGCGATAACCAATGAATATGGTAACGGAGCATGCGATTGCTAATACGAGATAAAGGTAAGGGATCCTACCAAAGGTTTTCAGCGGCGGTTTGTTATAAATATAATATGTAATAGATAATGCAGTAATTTTTATGGTATAATGTTATATAACATGACTGTTTGATGGGTGGGCGGAGCTATAACATTAAAATTTCAGAATTTATAATAAGTGGGTTTATAAAGTAATAAGTTGCGAAAGGTTATGTATGGGGGTTTAGAAAGAAATGATGTGCGGGAATTTAGAAAATGGAAAAATGAAGGGAAAAAGAGGGTAAATGAAATGAATGAGAGAAAAAATGATGTTTTCTCACCATTACACCTTAACAGCAACATTTTCCCCTTTCCACTGAGCTGAAATGGTCAATTGATCCCTTTGGAGGTCTTTGACAGTCAGGATTTCTCTTTCTTTTCTAGAAATAAATGAAAACCATGGAATATTATCTCCAATATACCAGATTTGAGAAATTATCAGTCACCTTGTGATACTATGAATTACAAGATTCTAACACCACTGTATCACTAGCCTGCCCAAGAAGGGGCTGCACCCTATGGCTAGTTATGGAAAGACCTAGGAGGAGAAGGTTTGCCAAGGTCAGAAAGGACTACAAGGTAGGACGAGACTCCCAGGGGTTCATGGTACAATAGCTTGGAGACCCAGCAGTATGCCTTGGAACCCTAGTCTTAGGATGTAAAATGATAGGCATGTGCCTCCTTAAGACAGTCCCTGTGCACATCATCATGCTTGCAGAGTAGTCTGAGAAGTGGGTGAGCTATAACTGGTCGTAGTAACTATGGACGAAATCCTTGGAGAACGTGCACGAGGAACATGAAGAAGGGAAGAATTTCTATTACTTGTACCTAATTCTACTGACTGCCTTGGTTGCATGGGAGAAGCCTGAGGACCTAGTGCTCTGAGAGGTCGAATCTGATGTGTGGGAAGGGGCGCGCTATGCCAATCTATGGAATTCACCAGACCTAAAGAGAGTAAAGGAGAATAAAATTTTTTGGGTTTTATTTGAAGGTGCACTTGTAGTAGCTATTCACTCAGGTCCTGGATTGTCCCCACGAACATATGAAAAGTACAATTCCATTTTAGCTTTCGAGGTGACCATGCACAATGTGCAGATCCATGCACACAAGGACATTCTATGGTACAACCTACCTTTTATGGTGACAGATGTTGAAATTGACCAACTCATTGCAAGTTGGCTCGAGGAATGGAATACTGGGTTAGGTTCCACCCCACCTATCACATCCTCCACATCTGGCAAGGAGGCTATAACAGTACAGAAGGAGAAAGACGCAGAGACGGAAATAGAGAAAGGCAACAAAAACGGAGCCAAGAAGGAACCTGAAAAAATAAATAAACAAGGAGGATAAAAAGAGCTAGAGCAGGAGCCCAAGGATCTTAGAGACCTGGATGATTTCGATGGTACTGGAGATGAGTCTCCCAGAGGCACTAAACGCAGCGCTGAGGCCCCGATGGGTGCGCGCAAGAAGCGGAAGGGCTCGAAGGTCGGAGGCACAGAGGATGTCACCTTCACAGAGGAGGACCTTGATAAGATAGTAGATGTGGTTGCAACTGCCTCTGAGGATAGGTAGACTATGCTTGAAGAGCAGTACAAGGCCGCAGTCGACACTCTACAAACAGGATTACAGGTGTTGTAGCTGGAGACTGACAACATCGATGCAAGTGTGAATCAAACGAGGCTGATTCAAGCGAGTGAGCATACAAGCGTGATCATCAGCACGACATACAATAGGATCTGCCCCTTCCTTGGAGCAGCAGTTATAGTAGAATAACCCGTATTGCGTGCGCAGGTGAAAACCTTCGCAGAAGTTGGGATAGATTTATCAATGATGTCGACTCGCAAGCTACATGCCATACAAAAAATTATTATGGACGAGTTGAAGTGCATGGAGGTGAGCGTGCACCAACAAATTAGTGAAGCTGGGTAGAAGATCGTGGAATAAAGAGAAGAATCTTTTCAGGCTTGCACAACGCAGTAGACAACAGTAGCATAGTGAGCAAAATTAAAAACTTTGATCGATAGAATTTTTGGTGACTTGTGAGAGGTTGTCATTCCTACTTCAGCCACACTGCAAGCAAATGTTGAAAGTCTCGTAGGAGCATTGAAGGCCTCCAGATTAGAAGTGGAAGCGGTTAAAGTAGATTTTGAGCAACAAATCGCAGATTTTCAGGCCAAGCTTCAACTAGAAACTCTGCAAGAAGTGCGCGCAGTGGGCGACCTTAGTCAAATAAGCTTCAACAAGTATTTCTACAACAATCGACAAGAGAACCACACTACTAGAGACAGATATGGGCCTGTGGACATCCATACAGATGGATCCCCTTGTCTAAAATATTCTGCAGGACCTATGCACCAAGGAGCAGGTGTTTGATGACCATCAGGAGGCACTGCCTACATTTTAACCTACTCAACGCATGGCCTAGTTACAGATAAGTCAAATATTACATGATGAAGTTGAGGATCTACGCAGAAAGAAACTCATTTTGACATACCATATGAATTTATGGGTCGATGAAGCGATGAAGTTATCGCAAGATCTGGATGCTTTTGTGAATAACTTGAACCAGATATATAAGAGGATCAATCTCACCGCAGAAGGGCTGACTTCTCAAAAATTGGTGGATATAGTGTAGAGGGTAGTTGATAAGAGAACGGGTGTCCTGGCGCCCTTCGTTTCTATCATCGAGGAGATAAAGACAAAGATAAATACCCCAGTACCACTGTGACTTGGGAGGAGTCATAAGATTGTGTTGGGGGCCTGTTGGAGCGGGATCCTTAGGACTGTAATTTTGATACAAATATAGTATTTTTGTAGTTTTGAGTTGTGCGCGCTAAGAAATGCATAGCTCAAGGGGATTTGGGGTGGGTCAAAGCCCCTTCATGAGTTGTAATGGGATAAAAGGTAAAACTAGGAGTTGAAAACCACAGTTTACAGGCCTTAGATGACCGCAGGCTAAGATATTAATATAAGTCTAGATCGAATAGGATATAATAGTTTTTTACAAGTTTATAATGAAGTTTCATGAATGATAGATCTCTGAGATAAGTATGTGTGTCCTTTCTGGGTATGGAAGGCTCTTGTTGGTTGTGTGCGTAGAGACCTTAGTCGTATCACCATAAAATATTCAGCATACAAATAAAGGAAGTGAAATCCAAGTAGAATCATGTAGACTTTCAAGACATCCACCAACTCCTAGGCCAGGTCAAAATCAATATTCAATTTTTAAAGATACAATCATAAAAAATCCTTAATCCAAACTTTATCCATTATGCACAAACAATTAGTGTCTTTTTTAAAAATAAAATCCTGCCAACCTCTTAAGAAGATGGGATACTATGCTTCATAACCTATTAGGGGATTCATAACTTTTGGGAACCAAAATCCCAATGTGGATTCCTTTACCATTTTTCAACTTAATTGGACTATCAATGACTTTCCATTGTAATCCATAATATGGGAAACCGAAATGTAGTTACCCATATCCACACGTTTATACCACATGCACCTTCGAATGAACCTCTTATTTCGTATCAAAGGTCCTTCCTCTCAGTAGAAAGGGTGAGACTCTCTCCAATAGGAGGGATGTAGTCATAACCAAAGCCACACTGGACTAAACCTTTAGAATAAAAAGCATGAAGAGAACCTTGCAAAAGAGAAGCCCCATAGATGAGAAAAATTCAGGGTATGCCAAAAGAAGTGACAAACTATATTTTGTTTGTTAAATTAACAATAAATGTGATGTCCTTAAAGTTAGTAAAAAGGGAGGGCATAACTAGTACTTCTCTTGAATGGAGAAAGCCTTCTCATAATTTTTGACCTATTTCATTGTCCACCAAGACAATGCCCCAATACTACATTTTGAAGTGTCCAAACTAAGATCCTACCACATTTCCTATCACATAGACCCACTCACCAGCTTTCAAAGTTCGAAATGGAAAATTCAAAAAGTGACAAACATAGCAATATATATGATTCTAAAAAAAATCCTCGCACTCATGCATAAAATGTCTTGAAAAAAAATACACCCCTCAAGAAATAAAAAACACCTCTCCCCCTCTATCAAAAATTTATTATAACTCCATTTGATTATTCATTTATAGTTATTATAACTCGAGTTGATTATTTTATTATTCATGTATATTACTTTAAGTGTGACTACTAAAAATTTATTCAAATCAAATTATATCGTTTCGTGATATGTTATTGCGATCAACACTATTTAATTTTTAATATTTGCTTTTTAATATATATAAATGTATGAATAAAAAATATAAATACTTAATTTGAAGTATCATAATGTTTTTTAATAAATAAAAAAATATAACATTAATAATGTTAAAAATCTAAGAAACTTACAGAGATATAAATGTTTTTAAGAAGTGACCATGTTATTTTTATATATATTTTATTTTAAATCATCTGTAAAATTGATCTTATAAAAATAAAAATATTTTTTAATAATAATTTTCAATTTTGTTTTTTTATTTTATGTTATTTAGAAATATTTAAAACTTAAATTACATAATTTACATGATAATCATTAATTAAACTATATTCAATATATATATATATATATATATATATATATATATATATATATATATATATGAAACAATTTAAAATAAGTAAATAAATTTGAAAATATAAATAAATTAAATTGCAGTTGAGTGAATATTTTTTACCTATAAAACTAGAACATGGACTAGTTTTTTCATAGCCTTCTATGTTATTCTCTCAATATTTTCTATGTTTTCCCAAAAATTCCTCAAAACAATAGGAAAGTTATTTGAGTAGCATGGATATTTATGTGAAAAATGTGGTCTATCTTAGGATTAGGCTGGAAGAATTTCCACCAAATTTTTAATTATAAATGGAAAAGATTTCATAATCTCAAAGTATTCTTAATTTAATATAATTTAATAGATAATATAGGAATTATCTCAATAAATTTTATCTTTCTTTAATAGACTCCTATGTTTAATTTATTAAAAAAACAAAATATGAGTAGCGTTCTTCCTGTATGGCTTAGGCTCTCATCGATTTCCTACCATTTCATTTGTTTCATGGTTGCTTCATTTGTTTAAAGTCCTTACTTTCTAGTTTTCTATCTGTTTGGTTGAGATTGCAATTTATATTTGGTTGAGATTGTAATTTCTATATGTTTGGTTGAGATTGAATTACATGGCGTATCGAGGGAATGGTACTATGGCCAATACTGAGTGAGGGCACCATTGATATAATTACAATAGATAGTGGTTATTTCTGTTTATTGTCTGTGTTCCTCTACACATTTTGACAATTCATATTGATGTTTTGTTTCTCTACCATTCAATGAACAAAAAAAACGCAACCGTGTCGTAGGTTTTTTTTTCTTTTTTATAATAAGCTTGAAGTGGGTTTTCTTTCACTTTTTTTTTTTTTTAAGTATTTGAATGTGAATTAGTTTTCGGGGAATTTTTATGATTTGGGAAAAGCTAAAATATGCCATTAAAATGATTTATGTAAAGCATTACTAGACCATCCTTACAAGCGTCAATAGACCATCCTTTTAAAGATTTTTGTTGCTCTAGGACAATCCTATGATGGAATTTTTTATTTTTTATTTTTGTTGTTTGGGGAATTATACCACGATAGGTTATGGCTTATATAGGAATGGGCCTTGTAATTTTTTTATTTTATTTTAGAAAAAATAAGGGGTACGGGTTTTATTTGACTTTGATTTAATCTTGTAGCTTACCCTATTTCATAATGAATACAAACTCTAAACTACACCTAACCAAATGTTCATCTTTTAGTTCAATTTTAAGCAGAGTCGTTTCAATGGACAGGTAAAGAATAGTTAGTTTGTTTGACAGCTAATGGTTGCTGTTAATTCCTTGTGGTTGGTTTATCTTCTATTACAAAATTTATCTTATAATTCTTTGCTTCGAAAACTGTATAGGCAATCTTCAACCCATAGATTTGTAGGTTTCTTTGCTTCCCAACTAACGCCATGCTTTACTTCTTTGTTGCGATTCAATTAGTTTCTGAACACTTGCTGAACAATCCTTGGGAGTGTCAATTTCCTGAGTCGGTGTTGGGAGTTACAGCGTTGGAACCACAGTTATACCATAATGTTGAATGGATCCATAGTTTTACTGCTATATAATTAGTTGCTTAGCTTTTGTCCCCTAGTGTCATTTCCATTGTTGGCTTGGATCCATAGTTCTACTGCTATTTAATTAGGTGTTTATCTTTTTTCATACGGTGTCATTTCCATGGTTTGGGTTTAAAATAAATAATTAGTATATAAATAATAAAAATATATTTTTTAAATATATTAATCATATTTTCTAATATAATTATGTCTATTGGAAAACAACTCTCTTAGTTGCTACTGTGTTTATGTTTGAGCTATTGGATCAAATGTAGGAGATTGAAATGTTTTAGGCCATTAGATCAAGTAAATATCTTTATATATGTTTTTTATAATGTTAGTTTTTTTTTATTTTTAATAAGTTAGATTGAATTTAGGTTTTGGTGACTTTTAAGTTAAAATGTTATTATTAAAAACTTGTTAGATTTTAACGTCAAATTTTTTAATAAAATTTTAATTAATAACTTAATAAAACTAGATTTAATATAAATTAGTTTAATGAATAATATATATTTTTGATTATTTATAAGTGTGAATTACATGTCTATTAGGTTTTGGATAGATGGTGATCTTATATTCTGTTAATGAACTCCCTTTTAAAAAAAAAATTAATGTGAATCTATTGTTTCAATTTCCCCCTTGATCAGGGTCATATATTGGATATGTTGAAGATGTAGTCCTTTCAAACTTGCAAAAAAAAATAAAAATATGAATCACATTTTTATTCTATACAAAAATATAATGTGCTAAATTACATATTTACTATATAAATAAGTATGATGTATTAATTTAAAATATGAGGTTAGTTGAGGTATTATTCCTTAATGATGTATTATAGAAAAATTAGTTTCATAAAAATTTATACTAGTACATTGAAAAATTCTAACTTACATTTTTTTTTCAATATAAGAGAATTGATAAATTATTCAATACATTTTTTACATTAAATTAATTTAATATATTCATTTCAACAAAACTATGATTGGAAATGTTTCAGTATATTGATTTCAACCATAGTACTACTAAAAATTATTTGGCACATTTACTTGAATAATGTGACAATGTTAAATGATTAGGTATATTGATTTTAGAATGTTACATTAAACAATATTATTTGGTACATTTATTTGAATAATGTGACAATGTTAAATGATTAGGTATATTTATTTTAGAAAGTTACATTGAAACAGTAGTTGACTTCAACTACAATTTCTTTCATGTTTTTTTTCTTATATTTAAATTTATATATAGAAACGAAAGATGAAATATTATTTTAAAGAATCGAGTTTTATTTTTCATAAATAAATAAATAAAATTTAATGAAAAATTAATATAAATTATAAAATATTTATTTAATTATATATTGTATTAAAATAAATGAATTTAGAAACCGATCAATAACATTTCAAACCTTCCTTTATTTGGGAAAATATTTATTAGTTTTAATTTTTTTCACTATAATAACATCTTTATTAAATTAAACTCATTTTCTTAGTCATTAAGTGTTTTGTTGTAATGATATTGAAATATTATTAGATTTTCTTTGAAATTGATAATACATATGGCATCAAGTTTGATACTAAAATACACAACTATTAGTATAAGAAAGAGACATAATATGTCATTATTATAATGATATTAAAATAGACAACTATTAATATAAGAAAGAAAGATAATGTGTCACTATTATATTGATATTTTTACTACAAAGTATGAATAGTTTTCATTTTCAATTTCTTTTTTTTACATAATAAAAATGATGAAAGAAACAATGTTGTTAATGAAAATATTGAAGATAGATTGATACAATGTATTAATCGTATCACATGTTTAATTTATTATTTTCATTATGGTTGTTTTATTATTATTATTTATCTTTTTAATTATTTTTTTCTAAGAAATATATAATATTTTTTTATTTATTCACTAATTTCCATTTAAATTTAGAATTTATTAGGCTTAGAAATGACTTAAATTGAAAAATTGAATCACGTCTATTTTGATTTTATCTGATTTTAATTTCATATTAATATAATATGAATTTGTAATTCGATATAAGTTGAAGAGAATTTTTCCAAAAGATATATATTACTTAACAATAAATTTCATTATTAAAGAATTTCTTATATTTTTTTGGTTTAAACCTCAACTAAGATATCATGTAAATATGTTTAGAGATAATAACCATAACACTAATATACATCAAAACAATTACCAATATCACTAATCATAAAAAAAATATAAATATAAATTATTAAGTTAATTTTTTTTATTTAATAGTTTCTATTTATATAATAATAAATTTAATTTAATAATAATAATAATGGTGATAATTCTAACCATCTTAAAACGGTAAAAAAAATATAACAATAATTGAATTTTTTAAGTTCAAGTTACTTTCATATTTGGGATGAAACCATATAAATAATATGAAAAGTATGTTGTAAAGATATACTCTCACATGATTATGCATTATTTTGCTAGCAATTGTGTAAATACAATCAGAACTTTATCGATATATTGGTTTTTTTTGGGTCATTTTATATTATTTAAAAATTATCTATTAAAAAATGAAAAATATTTAAATAAATTATTTTAAAACATAATAATATTTTATATTAAATAGATATTGGATAGAAATATTATGAATATCACGAATCAAGGTTATAAATGTTTCCCTCATATGCTTATGGGAAATTAAAGTAATATTTTCTCTGGTACTATGTAAATATCATAGAAACAGTATTGACAATAGAGATTTTCACAGCACGATCTCTTTTTATAGAACTGCTGCACAAATACAATTTGCATGATATTTACTCACTCACCCAAAATGTCACACATTAAACAAATGTTTGATTGAATGTTGCAAATAAGAAATTGAGGGTGCCGTAATATTATAAAAATGATGTGGATAAAACAACACCCTCTGATTAAAATAAAAGTAATATTCCACTTGGAACTTTGCAAATATCGTCATTTTCACTCCACCTAACAACGGACTTGTGGCTAACCTAAAATCTGTTTGGTGGATAGTGTTTGGTAGACAAAAGAGTCTAATGGTTGAAAATTACCAACTAACATAATACCATGCCTTGCCTTCAATTCAATGTATAGAAAAGCATATTCTCCAAAAATGTCTTTTACCGTTTGCACACAAACTCTGTAACCTGTACGTCAACTTTATGAAAGAAAAGTATATTCTTTAAAATGTCGTATTAGAGGTCCTCCATAAACGCACGACTCGCGGAAATCAGATTATTTGCAACACGAATAAATTAATTATTTGATACTTCGCGTTTGGTTATATATGGGTATAGCCATGTGGGCGGCCGCGTGTCGCTTAATCGTATTATTGCCCTTGTTAGGAGTGTTTAAAACGAAAGAGCGTTTTATATAAATTAAATGTATTTTTGTTTTTCATCTACTTTTCGGTAAACATTTGGGTGGTTCATTGTATTTGTTGCAGAAGGAATATTGAATAAAGGGGAATCCTATTGGCGCAATTTAATTTTTTCTTAAATGGAATAGAAATTTTTGAACTTTGATATATATATATTCCTTGGAAATTGAAGTTTTTTTTGGTGACAAAGTGCGTTATAAATTTAGCTTATTAAATCTAGTACGCCATAATGAATGAAATCATTACGATTTAAATTTTAATGTTGTATTAGGAATTTAGATTTAAAATTTAATTTCATTATTAAATTGGTAATAATGTAAGCAAGTTTGAAATTTAGCTTTCAGTGATTAATTGTGTTATTAGCAAATTTGAAACCAAAATATAAGACGAAATTAGTATTTATGAATTTGCATAAAATTTAAAATGAATGTATTTAAAATATACAATTATATGGATTTTCACCTTATAGATTGATGGGATTTCAGATCCAAATATGTATATTTAGGAATTGTATAGTTAAAATTTGAAAAGATAAAGTAGAATAATAATTTGGCTCATACATGTTCAAAAATTCAGGATGGAGTCTTTTGTGTCATTTAAATGAGATGTTATAGTGCAGCTTAATATCAATCGAGTATTAAAAGAAAAGAGATAATAAAAAAACACAATATCCACTTCAATAAAATTTTTAATAAAAAATAACAAGTTTTTTCAATTTATTATGTTATAATTTTATTATAAATAATAAAAAATTATATATATATATATATAATTTTTAGTAGGTATTAAATTATTCTATTTGCAAATTTTTAGACAAGTTTTATACTAAAAACAATTGAATAATTGTATTTTAATATTTATGATGTTTTTACATATTGGATAGATTTAGGATTAATGCCTTATAGACTTAGAATTAAAGCCAGCATATATTCATTGTAATTTAACATCTAAAATGAGTTTAGAGGGATCAATTTTTTTCAAATGCAAACTCCTTTAGAATACAAAATATAATGTGTTATTTTTTATTGTTTAAATTGTATTTTTAATCCTAAATAAAGTGTATATAGTACCAAATAAACATTTTAACTATAAAAACATAATTTCCATGATAGATACATAATTTTTTTAAAAGAAATATAATATATAAATAATTTACCTTCAAATATTTTACATTATATGTACACTGAGACATTTTATCACACAAATAAAACTTATTTATTATTATTAATATTTTTTTAAATATATCTCAATATTAATGTTTTTAAAAATATTTTATTGATAACCCACATTGAATATTTTTTTACATGTTTTATTTTAAATATATATATATATATAAAGTTTACATAGACATAAATTAGTTAGCATAGCTCTTCAAATAGTTTATTAAAATCTTTTGTAAAATATTTTTTAAAAGTATGACATTTAAATATTTTACTCATGCATTTTTTACTTATATTAATTTTTTTCTATTTATTTCTTCTTATAACCTATATTATTTTACTACTTAAAACAATTTTTTTTATTTTTTATTTTGTTTAAAAATTAACATAATACCTTATACTAAGCTGTAAAATGAATTTGTCTGCTAAATAAATCTATACTAGTTATAATAAAATCTCACATATTTTATAATTTAATTCTTAATTCTTAATTGGTAATTTAAAAAAATATATAATAAAAAATAATAATTAAAAAAAAAAAAAAAAAAGGGATCTATAAGGAAATAAATTTCGATTCCCTTACTTACTCATGTTCAGTTAGGAAACATTCAACTGTTTACTACCATTTTAAATCCTTCTCCATTACCAACATCTTAAACCTAAAAATAAAATAAGTATTAAGAAACCAAAAATAAAATAAACATTCAAGACAATATTCAGTGAATAGCTTGTTGTGAGAATCGAATCACTTAACATGCGCATAATGTGCGAGGAGAAAATGAAAGCCCCATTGACTCCGACGCCTCTGACAATGACAGCCTCCAACAAACTTGACTTTGGGTTATCAGGTAACCGTACAATGTTTTGGTGTGCTCGTGGGCATTATGAATCCTTCCCGATTTCTTACTGAGACAGAAGCTTCCATTGAATGGAGAAAGACACAATGCAGCCACACTTGACTTCGTTATCACACATCTCTTCCATATAAATAATGTTAGCATGGGTTCCTCCGGGCAAAAGAAGCTGCTAACGCCGTGTAAATAATGTTATCTGCAGATCAGGAAGCTACCAACGGCGGTAGAGTCCCAATGGCAGTGGCTGGAGGTGTTAGGCATGCAGGGAGGCTAGTGGCCTCTCCATTTCTAGTAAAGACATATCGTTTCGTGGACGATCCCTCCACAGACCACATTGTTTCATGGGGAGAGCATAACAACACCTTCGTGGTATGGCGCCCCAAAGAGTTCTCTGTGTCTGTTCTGCCATGTTATTTCAACCACACCAATTTCTCCAGCTTTGTTCGACAGCTCAATACCTATGTAAGAATTTCTTCTGTTTAATAATGATTTACATATTTCTGTCCTTAAAACTAGGGTAACGCAGAATAAAATATGGGTTCTTAATGTGCTTGACGGATTTTATCATGATGTAGGGATTTCGAAAAATAGTTCGGGGAAGGTGTGAGTTTGCGAACGATTTATTCAGAAAGGGCCACACACATCTGCTCTCTCATATCCAGAGAAGAAAACCCTCGAATACTTCCACCCCGCAGGCGCCGCAGATTGAATATGATAAATCACCATCATTAAACCCTACTTCATTATCGACAGTACAAGACTCCTGCGTTCCGGCGGCGGCGGCGGCGGCGGCGGTGGCCCCTTCTCTGTCGCAAGAGAACGAGATATTAAGGAGAAATAATTCGTTGCTCTTGTCCGAGATCGCCCGCCTGCAGAATCTATGCAGCAAAGATGTGACGGTCTTTAGTGGGTATAACACCATGAATCCTCCATTGACCGACATGGACGGATCAAAAATGGAAAACGCCAGTCCTAGTAGTTCAATGACAGAAGTTGCAGAGGAGAACAATATCATCCCTCCAAAACTGTTTGGAGTCCTTCTTTGTTAAGAAAACAGGGGAGGAGATATTATCTTTTTAGACAACTTCCATGAATTTTAAGGTCATGGATTGAGCTATATGGTTTCCACATGAATGAAATCCCAATTCGCAACGAATTGGTGTTCTATAATTGGTCTCTTTTGTCTATAATAAGAATATGACTCTGCGAAAACCATGAATACTATTGTGTATGATAATGTTCGGTTTTTTTTTTCAATGTTTTTTTCAGTTCCATATAGAGAATGCCAGTTTTACAGTTGTTGTCATTACTGATGCGATCGTGATAGACTTGTCTCGTTGATTTTCAATTGGTGATTTTGCATATACTTGCAGGGGCTGTCCCCGCGTTGATGAAAACGCCACGTATTTCGCTACTGTCGCTGGATACCTGTATATCTACATTTTATTATTTTCATTCATGCAGAGAGGGGCAGACTAACTATTAGTAATTTATGTTTTTTTGGTTTTTCTAAATCTGATCATATATTTTTTTTGGTCTTATTATGAATTCTAATTCAGTATCCTAAAATAAAAAATTCTTAACAAAATACAAAAACGACAAAATCTTCTAATAATTGGAATATTGCTTTAATATAAATTTAAAATAAAATGTATTAAATTTAAAAAAAAATGCCACATTAAATTAATCATTTTAATTGCACTTGAATTCCTTTATATCCCATGCAAACCGCATGGAGTAGCTTCCTTTAGCAGATCTAGCTATTGATTATAGCAATGCACAGCTATCTGGATATAACAGAATTATCAGCGTTTACCGTTATTAGTTAATCCATGGGCATTTATGTACTGGGAATGTCAGTTTTACAGCTGCTATCATTACTGTTGCGATCCTCATACACTTGTCTCGTTGATTTTCTATTGGTGATTTCGCTATCTCAGCGTTGATGAAAATGCCACGTACTTTGCTACTGGATACCTGTATATCTACATTTTATCATTCTCATTCATGCAGCTAGGGAGCAGCCTAACACTTGGAATTTTATGTTTTTTCTTTTATGAATTTGATGGTATAATTTATGGTATTATTATAAATCAATGGTTTCAAGTGAGTTTTTTAATTTTTATATAAATTTAGTATTCTGAAAAACTTTTAGTATACTTAGTGTATTTAATTTTTCCCTTTTAGTATAATTAGTATATTTAATTTTGCTATCGTATTTAAAAACAAAATTTCCAGAAAATTCTCAATAAATTGAAACAAAATTAAGAAAAAAAATAAAATAATAAATAATAAATAAAATAGAAATGGTATTTAAATTAAATACTTTCATTACATTTTAATTCTTTTATGATGATGATCAAACCCAAAGAAAAGAGTTATTTAATTTGATTTAAGATTTTATTCCTATACTCAAAAAGGTTAGAGAGAAGCCTCCCGAGCTCACTATAATTTTGACATCTTAAAAGGCTAGGAAGGTCACTATTGCAACAAAGATTATGAAATTGTGCTCTAATGTGGTTGTACCCAGGGCACTCTAAGAGGAAGTGATTTTCATCCTCGATGCTCATATTCTCACAGAGATGACAGATCCTTTCCATCCATGGTGTTTTAGGAATTGTTCAACTACCTCTTTCACTATGGAACTCATGAGAGTTCGTTCTAATCTTGGCTATATTAATTTTCTTCTTTGAGCTAGTTAAAAGAGAGAGATACTTTTGATCTTCTAAGGTGGGGTTGATGACCTCCTTATAATACCTTAATTTTCTTTTAGCTACTAGATCTTTCTCACACTACATTTTTTCTTTGAACTTAGAAGTAACAATTTTTTTAATGTTATTGATGTTTTGCAATGCAACATTCTCATCGATCTCCCAATGGTTTAACTAGGCCCTAGTGTCTTTATACCAACCTCGTTTAAGCCTTAGGTGGTTTTGGCTGGAATGTGAAGCTAGCTTAGGAAGTCTATGGTCTCCTATGCTATTGAGCTTGTGCTTGTACAATAGAAGCCTAATCATAGCTAGGATCTCGATAGGGGAAATACCCACTTCTATAAAGAGAATAGGATAGGGTGTATTTCTTTTAATTTTAACGTTATACATTATAAAACACTTCTCGATTTTCTCAATCTTTCTCTAGGATTCTCTAGAGATGTTGCAACCCCAAACCTCACATCCATATAAGATAACAGGTGTGACTAATGTTTCAAAGAGGAACTTCTTTCTATACCACATTACGAGGTTTGCCGTTTTACAGTTATTTTCAAGACAAAAATAAGCTTTCCACCCCTCATTAATCCTTTTCTGAATGCTATAGTTCTAGTAGAGCTTGTGATGAATATCAATTACTAGGTACTTGTAAAAAGACACTTCGTCCAAGTTACTATTGGCATACATAAAATTAGCGTAAGTGTCCTTCTTGGATTTGATAATCATAACTTTTGTTTTGTCAGTGTTAACAGACATACCCATGGTAGAGCAGAAATCTGTAAGAATTCTAAGTTTCTTATCAAGATGAGATGGGCATGTTACGAGAAGAACAATATCTTCAGCATAGAGAAGAAGGATGATGACTATCCCAGCTAAGATCGTTCCACCACATCCTGCTTCCTCTAAACAACCTTCTAGCTTGTCGATGTAAATGCCAAATAGGGTAGGGGAGAGGGGGCAACCTTGTTTAACTTCGATATTACACTTAATATCGTTCGAGTAGCCCTCATTGCTCTTTAACTTGGCAGTTACATTCTTGTATAGCCTTATAGCGGGCACTCTTAGCTCGAAAGGAACATTTAGCTCTTCTAATCTATTCCATAGGTTATTTCTAGGAACCGTATCGAAAGCCTTTCTAGAGTCCACAAAGCAATAGAAGAGATTGGATTTATCATTGCGGAATTCTTCCACAATAATCCTAAGCGTAACGAGGTGATTCATTGTTGAGTGGTGCCTTCTAAAACCTGCTTGGCCTTTAGCCCTCTTACCTTAACTTTCAAGCCAAATTCTCAACTTCTTTTCCAAAATAATACCATATAACTTGGCTAAGAGAGGGATGATCATAATTTTTTGATAATTAGAGGGGTTATTTGTATCCCCACTTTTAGAAATAGGGATAATGAGGCTCTAAGTCCAAGTTATAGGGAACCCTTGCTTGACTGCTTGGTTGAAAAGCTTGTGGATATGGGGGATGAGGACAGGACCTCCAATTTTTAATATTTCCACCTGGTAATCTTCAATGTCTTTAGCTTTCCCATTTTCCAGGCGTTTAACCCCAAAATCAATGTCTTCTAATGAGAAAACTTCTTTCGTTGTGAGCAGGGTTTCAAAATCCCTGGCGTTTGGAGATTCATAAAGTTTTTTAAGATTGGAATTCCAGTCGTGTAAAGAAATTTTATTATTATATTTAGTTTCCATAGTTAGAATCTGCCTCCAGAATTTCTTAGGAGCAACCATAGAGAGGTGTAAGAGATTCTCTTGTATTTTACAAATATATTTCCTTTTTTTTCCTTTTAGTTAGGGCTTTGTAGATTTTTATCTTGTTAATTTTGAGAGATTCATCAATGGCTTCCTTAATTTCTCTCCTCGCACTTTTACAATCTTTGTCATACCATGGGTTGGTTTTTCTATTTATTTTATTACTTGAGACTTCAATTGAGAACTTGTTAATAGAATATGAGAAGGTTGTAGTAAAATTATGATAGAGGTCATCTGTGTTGTCTATACTAGATAGAGGAAGAAAATTAGTTTTTAATTCATTTAGAAAGAGATCATTTTTATTTCTATCAGAGATTAAGTTCTTTTGACTATAAGGATTATCTTCTATGGGATCTCTATGCATGAAAAAATTGAGAGTTATGAGTAAAGGCCTATGATCAGAGTCAGGCTCGTGGTCGGGTAAGATGTCAAAATTTATTATTTCATTGTATAAAGGGAGATTGGAAATAACATAGTATACCACTCTCCTGCCAAGCCCATGGATGCATGTCATCTTTCTAGAATTGAGCCACTTCTTTATACCATTGCAAATTATGAGATCCTGAGCACTACAGAGCTTGACTAGCTCCGACCCAAAAAAATTAACCCCGAGGTCTTCAAAGCTCCTTTTGTAGTAGCTAGCCAGAGTAAGGTCTTCGTCTAACCAAAGAGGATTGGGGTTGGAATGATCGCTTACAAGAAAATCTTGGTTGCTTGAAGTTTGAGCATTAAAGTCAACCATTAAAAGGATACTACCTTCATTCCTTAGGCTAGAAATATCATTCTTTAAACCATTGTAAGGACTATTTTTATCTAGATTCTTTTTCTTATGGAAGTTAGAATTAATGGGGGGAAAATAACAGATTGTTATATAGGTCTTTTTATCATTAATGTCAGTAATGTTAATCCAAATATATTGGTTGTAAGGGTCACTTTTATAAATCCTATCATGGGGGTAGATGTTCTTCTTAATGTAGCAAGCTATGCCCCTAATGCCTCTACTGGAGGATCTCTTGTTCTAGGTAGACCATAGTGCAAAGACATCTATGTTAGGGACCTTAGATTCTTCGTGCTCCCAAGTTTCAACAAGTAATATAATATCAACATCATTTGAGATCGAACTTAGTTTGGGGCCTTTGTTGCATGTAAAGCCCATACAGTTCCAAGAAAGAATTCAGAGCATGTTGAATTGTTATTTATTACTATCTTTTTTGTTTCTACCTCGAATAACGACTTTTCTATTCCTGGTTATTACCCATTTCCCTTCCTTCCTAGCTTCTTTTACATTTTGAACATTCTTTCTTAATTTTGCTTGATCTTCTAGAATGAGATCTTCGTTTATGAATATTCTCATTCCCTTTAGACTTGAGGTTTTACTAACTATGTCATACTTATGGTTAGTAGAGCTCACCTTTATTCGGATCAGCGTTCCTTTATTTTCAGTTAATTTCCCTAACCTTGTTGCTTCTATGAGACACGTGGTTTCAATTTGTAATCTATTATGTAATTTTGTATAGACTATGGAAACAACATGGAGTATCTTACTTTAGTATATATACTTATTGATTACACCAACACACACAACTATTTGTATATAATACAAATAACAAAATTGTTAACATTTACAATTATTAGTTAATTGATCAGTTTTCACATTATATAAAGAATTCGACATAAATTGTAGATAGAAGATAATTTTTTACTTTTATTAAGTATCATTTAATTTAAAGAAATCAATTAATAAAAAGAATATTTAGATATCATATTTAAAAACACATAAATATAAAATTTTAATATATATATATATATCATGGAGAGACAATCTCTACCCAAGTATAGAAGATTTATTAAATTGTTTCTCTTTTTTTTTTTTGGTAAATCAAAGTTTTCATTCAAAGAGATAGCTTACATAGTTGATTACATTTTACTAATAACCTGCCAACATCATTCTTATTCAATTTTTTGGTAAGTAGTACTTATCAAAAAGGATATCACACTACCAAATATGCTTTTTCATCCATAAATAAAAGGGGACGTAAGTCTAAAACACCAGCAAAGTCATAATGCAAACAAGAACCTTTATGCATAAGATGATGTCAGACGTTGGAATTCACAATGAACATGTTTTTCCATGTGGAGCAATCTACCTTCCAAACTGGAATTCACAGTGAACATCTTTTCCCATATGGGTCAATCTACCTTCCAAACAATCCAACCTTTCCTGAAGATGCCACTTTCCCCTTTGTAGACTTGCTAGCCTTTCCTACATGTGGCGTTGATTTCTATGGAAGTCATTCTTGAAGGAAATGAATGCATTTTTGTCATTAGGTTAGTCCCTACTAAGTTAATCCAAGAGGATTTTGATAATATTTCACTCACCACCAAGGTTTTCCGCTCTAGTATCATATTCTTGATGCCCAAGTGGGCTAACTAGGTCGGGCTCTCTAGCCTCACCCTAGCTAGAAGCGCCTTGGTAATGCTGATTTGATTTTACTATCTCATCAATCCCCTTCTCGCTCTTCCTTTATTACATGACATTATAAGATTCCCCAAAGCATAATAAGCTCTAAACATTGGGTGACTACATGAAAGTCAAAGGGGTAGCACCAACCACACAAGACACAATATTAAACTACTCCTTAAATACTAGAAACCTAATAGAACATGCCAATATTGTACGACAAGGTTCCACGAGCAAAGAGAAGACTGAAAATTCCATAACTACAAGAAATGGAATATAGAAATTTCTAGATTAAAAATGAGATGGAGAGGGAAGTTCAAAAAAAATACTAGCATATGACATCCTTCTCAGGCTGCACCTCCCAAAAGAAAAACATCTCTAAGACCCAAAAGCAAAAAATTATGCAATATGCTCCATAAGATTCAGCAACATAAGTACTAATGATACCATAAGAGGGCTAGAAATCCAAAATAGACAATCTTCATGCAAGGAAAAGTAGAAATAAATAGCAAACCAAAATAAAATGATGGTACCTTATTTCTGTGCTGAACTCTATAGGAGAGCTCTACCTCTAGTCTCTTGAGAAAATGAAAACCTCCAAGTGTGTCCATCCTGATCCTATCTAGAATCGAGGCGGAGAGATCAAGATACTAGGATCATACATGATATGAGAAAAATCCTTTCGGCATAACATACTCCTAGAACACACCTCATCACTAAATTCCTTACCAAACCTCAATAACGCCATCCAAGCACAATATAGGAAGGTTCCATCACAAGATGTAGAGTTGTTGGGCCGAAGTCCCAACCTCACAAAAACATAAGAAATTCTTTTCTACAACATTACCTCAAACAAAAACAAGAATATAATTTTAACTTGCATGTGCATTAAGTTGATTTTTGTTTGCACGCTCTTCTGTATGGTAGAGGTGTGCGACGCCACTCCTGCCTTCATTATTGTTAGAGTCACTAGGGTGGAGGGCACCCTTCCTAATGTCCTATTGTTGCTACTCATCCACCCCCATCGGGGAGTTTTACTACCATATTTTGTCAAGTGTTGTTATGTAAACATTTTGAATCAATCAAATTACATAAAAAATATAAAAATAAAGATAATACTTAAAATAAAATAGAGGTAAATTTTGATAAAATCGATCTCAAATGGATGGTTAGTGTTTATTCTCAACCCATGGAATATAAAAACACTACTTTCTATTGCATGAATTGACAACAGTCTAGGCATCTTCAAAATCCATGCCCCTTCGCACAAGGAGCTTTCACCTCGTAGCATTAAAAGAATATGTGTCATGGTTGGAGAGATCCAAAGGGGAAAAAAGGTGTCAAAAAAATTTCGGGTCAAAAGTAGGACAACTCACAACCACCAAAGGCATCCACCACCAATCTGAATCATTCAGAATTAACTCAACCTCATACGGAATAATCTCATCCTTTAGCAAAGGAGGTCCACCCTTGAAATGAAAATGTAAAAGACGACCATAATTATAATTCCTGTACTGAGTGGGAAGAAATTTACCCATGAATGAGTCACTCTCATACTAACAAGAAATTGGAAACTATGAAAAAACCATCAACAATGTAGGTGTCTTAAAGAAATTATGTCATTGTCCAAAGTGCATCTATTCAACTGGTTGACATGACCCAAAAAAAAAAGGAAAAAATGATAAATATATTCTCAATACTAGCATGTAATACCATAAACATAGTAAATATAGTATCACATATAATTCTTATGAATGATATATGAAATGTTCTAACTTGATATTTTGAAGCAATACCAATTAACTACGAAAAATGAGGCAATTAATTTATAGTTAGTCGCTTTTTAGCTCCATATTTTTACAACCCATAATTTTTCAAATTATATATCTATATATATATATATATATATATAACAGCTAACCTATATCTATCTTAACTCTCATCTACAAGTGCCCATAAAATCACAACTCTTGAGATGCAAACCTCTTTTAAAGTAACATAAATATAATGTCTTTTAACATTTGACACATCTAAAATTAAAATAAATATAAAATAATTAAAAAGAAATAAATAAATAAAATAATAATAATATTAACCCTTTAATTTATTTTAAATAAATATTATAAATATACTAACAAACTCTAATGGACATTGACTACAGTAAATTTAAATAGGTTAAAAAAGTAGTAGAATATATTTTCAATAGAATTTTTGAAGTTTATCGAAATATATGATGATATAATTTTTTCAAATACGAATCACATTATTTTTTACAGATTAATGAAATATTACTCTTTTATGTATTATTATTTAGGCATTTCAGATAATGTGGCTTTTTTTTAATGTATTATTATTTAGTTATTTCAAATAATGTGGATTTTTTTAATAATCGATAAGTTAACTTTTATAAATTGTAGTAATAGCTAACTATAAATTTTGTAAATATAAATTTATGGTCCATAATCTCCATCCTATTTTATGAAAATTTCAAAAAATGTCAAAATATTATATATATATATATATATATAATATTAAGTTCCAGCTAAAATATATAAATAAATATAAATTTCGATTTATTGTCCTCTTTAATAATAATTTAGAGAATCTTCCGTAAGCAAAGCTGTGTCAATTACATTTTACGTAATGAATACATACAACAATCTGCTGTAATTTCATAGGCAAAATCTGCTAGACGTCTATCCACAATATTTACTTCTTTCTTATTACCTCATTTATCACATGGAATGATGCGTGTAACATCTTTTTGAAGTGTCGAATATTCTTTTTAATATTTTAATTAATAATTTTTTTTGGTTTCAGTTTTTTAGTTTATTTATAATGTATTAAGAAAGAAAATTTAAGATTATTATTATTTTGTTGCGTGAAAAAGGTTAGTAATGTATTTTTATTTTTCAAATTGAATTTTAATTTTAGATTTTAAATAATTAAATACAAATGTTATTACATTTTTGTTAGTAAGAAGTATTTTTATTTAGATTTAATGGGATATTTTTTATTTTTATTTTAACAATGTTGATATTTCTCTTTATAATAGTTAAATTAGAGATCTAGCTTTTTTTCTTATAAATTGAGATCACTTCTTTATATTATATCAATTTTCTTTAATCCTCTACTTTTTTATCACAACATAATTTCACTATAAATTTATATTTACTAATATTTATAGTGCTATTTTTATTATATTCTTCATGGGAACGATGTATTTGGAAAGCCTCTAGAATATTGTGAGTGCTTGCAACCCTTTCGACCCTCTTGACAACTAGAAGGGGTGGTGTTGCACCTTGCTATTATCCAATCTTATGTGATATTAAAATATCTTATGTGGTGAGCTGATGTACTGAAGGGAAGGAAACATAATTTTTTTCATTGTGTTAGTGAAGCACTGATGAAATATTGCATGTGAGCTTTATAGTTTTTAGGATGTTACGAGATGCAAGATCATTACAGGAAAGCTTGTTTTGTTAAAGAAAAATGCCAAAATATGGAAGGAATGCTCTGCTTAGGAGACTAGGAGTAAGGATGTGAGGAGTTAGCTCTGCGCTAGGGGAAATTTTTTTGAAGGAACATTGGTTTATTAGATGCACATTTGGGAGTGTCTCATTATAAAGTAAAATTTAATTTCATCACGCCGAGTTTAAGAGGTTTAATTGCATCTATAGCATGGTGCATGCCTAATTTCTTGTGAAAATTGTGTGTGAATTTTTTTGGCTTAGTGAGAGGTATGCCATTATAATTTATTAGTCTCGTTTCCTTACTCAGCTTGTAATGTTTTCAAGTGGTTCTTCTATTTGCACAGTGCTTGATTTTAGAATTTAATTCTATTGCCACTTTGTATTTTTGTGGGGGTCAAATTTGAATAACTTATGCATACTGGTGGTTTCTTGAGAAGCTTGTCTAGTGAAAGTCAAGGAAATTCATTCCTAAAGCTAGTCAAGCTACAACTCGGATATCTCGAGTAAAAATTAGTGTGATTATTTTGGTGGGAGGATTTCATCATCTTTGGAAAGAATTGGTGGTTTTTGGTCTTTTTTGACAATGTGTTAATGGATCTGGGGAGAAATCTAGGGGCTCAAAGCTTGTAACTTGGATCAGATCATGGGATTACTTTATGGATTGTGTTTTGTTGTATTTTGTAAATTAGAGGTGCAATTGGGGGGTGCTTTTCCTTTCTTCTAGCACCATATTATTATCCTAGATTGTTCCCACGCGACATTCTCATTGTGAAAGTACAAAAAAATTAAGGGTTTGGATCTTTGTTGCAACTGGTACTTAGTGGGCCATTGAGGAAAGAGGTGTGATTTGGTTATTTCGGTTTCTCGTTGATTATATATACCCTAGTGTCATGGGCGGGTGAGAAGAATGGTAGGGGAGACCACGGGGAGAGTGGCCAACATGAAAGCCATAGGATGGGACACCCACTCCATAGTGAGGTGGTCAACCCCCACCCACCCTAGCTACTTGGTACTGAAGTTTAGGCCCCTAATATGGAGACTCTTGATAGCCATCTTTTTCATGTAACGTGCCTTTTGGAACAACTCATCAATGATTGACATAATGATAAAAATGTGGTCATGAGTTTGATGAATGATCTACAACATAATCATTGACAAATGTAGGACCACTTGCCCACCATTCAGAGAGGGTAGTAGTGTATATAAGTGAGGTTGAAACGCTTTGAAGGAAGGATGGTCCATATGCGAAATAAATTTCACTATGAATTTAGACCTCCTCCATCTCTAGGCTCTGGTCATGATCATAATGCACCAACCAACTACCTAGATGCTTAGTGGTTGTTAGGTATATTTTTATTGTGGAAATATTTTTTTTTTAATTTCCTTCGAGTTTTTGTTTGTTAGATTGTTTTAGAAATTACATATTTGTTTGGTGATCTATCTATTGACAAATAAATATGGTAGGAGTGAGGCTAATATGTTTTGGATAAAATGGAATCAATGTTTTTATCTTTTAGATTAATATAAAAATCTTGAAATTACAAAAAAAAATATTATCCTTATTATATAAAATGAACTTTCACTTTATTCCCAAATGTTTCAATAAATACTAGGAATCTTTATGCCATACCTACTTTTGTCCACGGTGGTTTTGATTGGATTTTAAAGAAATTTTTGAAATGCTTGTCTTCCATGTTATTGAACGTGTTCTTATATGTAAGGTACTTAGTCATAGGTGTGTTCTCAATTGGGAACATGCTTTCTTACATGAGAAGGATAGGACATGACATACCACCTTTAATTTTGGGATTATAAATTATAACTTCATTTTGATTTACTCTATATTTTTCCATGATTCTCTATAAATATTGTTAATTCAATTTTCACACTTCTCTAAAATAGTAGTAGTGAAAATCCTCTCAAAAAGAAGTTTCTTATCTTCCCACATTTAAAGTTCAATTGGTTTACAATTGTTTTCAAATCTATAAAATGCTTTCCATCATCCATTTATGTTCTTTAATAGTATGCTTTCCATCTTCCATTTATCTTTTTTAAACACTATAATTACAACTAAACTTTTCATGAATATTAATTCTAAATTTTTTATATTTATATTTATATTTAACAATTTTCTAACTTGTTTTCTACTATAATTCCCTAACTTGTTTACTTTACTTTCTCCAAAAAAATTCCTAACTTTTTTACTTTACTTCTTCCAAATAATTTCCTTACTTTTTACTTCGGTTTCCTTGGCTACTTCTTCAAAATAATTTTCTATCAATGTAACTTTTACAGGGAATAGGGTTTAGCAATGAATCTTTATTTTATCATATATTTCATTTAACCTCTTCCAATCATCCATAAATATTCCTAAACATAATATCTCCCAACCAACCCCAATATGCCTAAAGTTGGAAAAACATTCTCATATTTAATTTTTCCTATATTTCATTTAACCTCTTCCAATCATCCATAAATATTCCTAAACATAATATCTCCCAACCAACCTCAATATGCCTAAAGTTGGAAAAACATTCTCATACAACTTGACCACAATGTTCTCATAGAACCTGGCCACAACCCAAATTGAATGGAGCTTTTACCTATTCCAAATTTCCATCTTGGGAACTATCTCCAAGGCTTTCTAAAGTAAAGAAAACGATATAGGATATTGGTTTTGTTGTTGTAAAACATCTCTACTTTACCGCAATGGCCTTCAACATTAAATGAAGTTTGATTTCTTCCAACATATTTGAAAGTTCCATCTTGGGCACCAAATTCCATGGATCTTTTAGCTATTCCAACCTATTCCAAATGTCCATGTAGGGAACTATCACCAAGGCTTTCTAAAGTAAAGAAAACAATATAGGATATTGGTTTTGTTATTGTAAAACTTCTCTACCGCAATAGCAGGCTCGAACATTAAATGAACTTTTATTTCTTCCAACGTATTCAAATGTTTCATCTTGGGCACTATCTCGAAAGCTTTCTAATATCGAGAAAACAATATAGAAAATTTGTGATGTTTTTATTTAACGCTCTTTTGCAAGGATTTCAAAGACTTATCCTAAGCACTATGTCAATTTTTATTTATTTTTAAATTAACAAAAAATGAAGAGATTAGTTTTATTAGTATAACCCTTCTATGTAATAGTGTATCAAGATTATATATAATTATTGATTGCTCTTAAATCTAATTTATCCTTTACCAATTTCAACTTATGTGTGTAAATTTTCTTTTTCAAAATAATTTTATAATATTATTAATCATAATAATATTAAAATAAAAAAATTATTTTAAAAAATAAGAAATAATAATATTGTATTAAGAAAAAAAGTTATTTAAAAAACTTATTATATTTAAATTATTATTATTTTAAATTTTTAATTAATTATTTGAGAATAAATATCGTAACCTTAAATTTGATGAAATATTGACCAAAAGAAAATACTTTGCAAAATGTACAATCGAATTATTATTTTAAAAATTTAATTAATTATTTGAGAATAAATATCGTAACCTTAAATTTGATTAAATATTGACCAATAAGCAAAGACTTTGCAAAATGTACAATCGCATAATTTATGAACGATTTAATTAGTTTTTCACTCCTATTAATGATTAACCATTCATATTTGTGGATGGGTGATACTAAAATATATTGTGACTTTAGCATACATTTATTTATCTTATTGAAGTATTTCGAAGCAAATTTATGCTGAGTGCGTATAATTATTTTTTATGATATATCTATTGAGTGGGGTAAACGTCATATTTATCGTTATCTATGTTGAAAAATGAGACGGTAAAGGTTTGAAATATGTTACATTTTTTTTCCTCAAATGTGCGGAGAATGTAGAGGTTTTGAAATCTGTTACATTGTCTTTGGTTTTTTTGTTTTTAACTTAATTGGAACGTAGTTATGGACATTGCGTTACTTATGTGTAATTTATGTACTTTTTGTTTTAAATGTAAGGGAAAAATTAAATTTAAACAAAGAATTTTTTTATAGTGATGAATATTTTTTTGAAAAATGTTGTTTATCAAATTTTATTTAAAGGGATTTAAATTAGATATTTAATAATATAGAATTACCTAATGATTAAGTGGAGTGTTAAAGGAACAACATGCGTGGGGTGCACGGTTACCATATCCATAGCATATACAAACAAAGTGACAACACCACCCACAATATTCAAGATTGGATGCATGATTATGCCTTTTAGGGTAGCCATTATGTCGAACCTCTCCCCATGCAATAGGACACTGATGGAGGTATTAAATGGAGTTTTTTCCCTTTAATAAAGAAAAATTTCGGTAGGTTACAACAACATATAAGACTACTATAACCCTATATTCCCATGCATAGACTTTATCATTCACAAGAGTGGTCATTCATGGAGCTCAATGGGTGTTTTAAAATCAAAAGTGGTAATTTTAGGAATAGAAACTGAGCATACAAGATATATTAATTAATCAAAAAGATAGAGTTACATATATACATGATGATTGTCTCAAGATAGAGAAGCTATCTTAGACGCACAATAATTTGGAACAAAAATCTTGGAAATTTGTATAAATATTGAGATTTGTGACCTCAATATGATGTCATTCTGTTAGAATTCGCAACTCTAATTGATGATAGGTAAAACATGGAGACCAAGACCAACTTGCCAAAGTAATGGTGTGTTCCAGCATATGAATAGTGCGGTGTTCGTGGAGGTGAATGGCAAAGGAAGATGGACAATCAAGTTTGTGAGAGTTTGTTTCATGTGAGTTTCTTGGAACAGACTCATGGTAGAGTATGAGTCACAATTTGTAATTAGAAGAAAATCTACATGTCATTTATTGTTTGTATGGCTATAAGACCTAGAGAGGCATGCATACCCCTTTGTTATATGTTCCCTCTGTTAGAGAGTTTTAACACCTTGGAAGAGTGTGTCATGCAGGATGGATACACTTGGGTGGGCCGTATTGGTCTTAGACTCCATAAGGTGAAATTTTATATCAAGGGAGAGTTAATCGAGAGGTTGGATGAACCATGTATGTGAAGGACTTCCTAGTAGACTGGCGGTTGCAGCGGTTGGAACCCATGCATCTCGCTAGATGGTTGTTCCTTTATATGGACATCAACAAGTAGTCATTGTAGATTTTGCAGATGGATATTGAGACAAGTAGTCATTAAGGGAGAGTGTTAGAATATTTAATTCCTACTTGTCTTCAGTTAGAGTCTGTTCCTAATTGTTAGTTTAGTTCCTAGTTTGGTGTGAGGTTGAGATATTCTAGACTGGGTGAAAATGTGAAGCTGGGTTACACTTTTGCCCTTTTTTGAGAAAAAAATTTCATTTTTTTTGGTTCTTCAACTTTCTGCAAACTATAACAATTTTTTTGTTTAGAATTTCATTTTGCGATAAAAATAAAAGTTGTCAGAAATTTTGCTAGCCTTCTATTACTTATTTTTTGAATTTTTTTTATGCAGATTTGATGTCAACTTAGCATTTCTTTGAGTGTGTGTTTCGTAACAATCAAAGGATTCATAAGAAGTCATGTTATGACACAATGTTGTATTCATTGAAAATTTGTCTTTTTAAGGAAACAAAATGTGTTACAACAATCTAGATAGAGTCTACTTTAGTTTCATAATATTTACAAAGCCAATGGATGCATATCATAATTACTAGAATTTTTTGAACTGGTCCAATACAAAAAACTGCATATTTTGGATATGTTTTGCAATGCAAAAAATTTCTTAACATAAAAGTTATAAACTAAAAATCTAAAAGCTACCCATTAGAGATGAAAGACCAATGTAATGCCCCATAATTTTTTCAATTTTTTTTATAATGTATTTTGGGAGATACAGAATTTTGATTTCACTGAATAACAATGACCCTCAGAAATTGTTTGCACCAATTTTATTAGAAAAATAATTAAAATTAGTAAAAATTTATGAAATTCCATAAAAGTTATATTTCCTGAAAGTAGATTCAATTTTGAAAATGCTTGTCTTGATTCTGACAGTTAATAAAAAACCTTTCATGGAGTTTAATTAGTCCAAAGTTGCAAAAACGTATTTAGAGCCTGGTTTTTGCGTAACTGGTGATGCGTTAGTTCGGTCGAAATTTGATTAAAAGTTTGGCTGAACTATGTTTTGTGCGAATGGCTCGTTAAGTCTAACAACTTAATAGTTCGGCCAAAATTTTAATTAAAAGTTCGGCTGAACTTTTGTATAATTTTCTGTCAGCCAGAAAATTTTGCGGAGCCCCTACTAAAACACATTTCACGACAATATAAATTGCCGCGAAATCATTCATAATTTTAACACATTTCGCATCGACATTTACCCATACCAAAGAAAAAAAATACCAAATGACAATATAAGCACAAGCGATAACCATGACAGTAATACAATATCCATGAAGAAATGGTCAACACATGGCCACGCCATTCACTTCTGTGGACAGACTGCCACAAATTTCAGTTCAATAGAACACTGCCCACACTGATGTTGTGAGCAGATCCAACATCATACACTACACGTTGTCTTTGATCTGATCCCTACCATATCACTGAAAATTGATCGCTCCACGTTGCTTCATGAACATGCACGAGAGACACCCTTTCACCTGCTTGCTAGTTCACATTTCGACAAGCAGTAATTCACCTCCACCACTTAGGCGCGCAGCCTTGAGGAGATAAAATGTAGCCACCATGGCTCAATTAAACAACCAAGGCTTATCACAGCCACGAAGGCTAACCACAGCCACAAAGGCTTATCACAGCCATGAAGGCTCAAAAAATCCATAAAGGCTCACCACAACAGCCACAAATTCACTGTCAACATACATAAAATTCAACAAATTTTAACACAAAAGTTCTCGTTTCAGTATATAATTCCCCTGGAATCACAACATAATGCCACTTCCCTTGTTCATAGTATCAAGGTAGGGTAGCTGCTTCCAAGCATGCCTCCTCATGCTCGCTGACATGCTGCAACAATGAAGACCCATTATCAATATAATCTCCTCGCAATTGAACATTCAGGTCGGAAGTCTCTTAACATCTTTCAAACAACCAAATTTCTTGCTACACAAGGAAAGAAACTTCAGGCACTTTGTTTCCTTCCCCTTTTCCATAAAAATCTACTCTCGTGATCACTCTGGGCATACACAAAACTCGATCATCCTCCAATCTCTGATGTAGCTCCAACCACTACTCTTAGATGTATTCATCATATCTGGTAGAAAATCAATTTGTCTATTGTTGGAATGGCCAATTCCAACAAAGACTCAAACTCATGACAATAGTTGGCCAAACTAAATGTCACAATACATAAATTATTTATTTCAACTAGATTTACCTTTCTCACATGAAGTCATGAATTCAAGATAAGAAACACGAAGAAAAAAACTCTTGACGAGGTGTATCTTGAATAACATTAAAAAACGTGCTTAATTGCCAAAGGTATGACACCGGGAGACTTGATATCACCATGCGTGGTGTGAGTCTTCCCGATACTTGTAACACTATAAGCAAACATGGTCCCATTCACACCCTCCATGGCAGACTGCACAAAATTTCTAGCAGCTACATCATAGACTCCTTTAGTTATCATAACACGTCCAAAAAATTTATCAAAAGCATAAGTTGTAGATGAATTATATTCATTTCTGACTAATGTGTCCCCATCAGCATAACAAGCAGCCTCGTCACCTTTCTGAAATTCCCGCCATGGTTGTTTTTCCTCCTATGCTCATTAAATTCATGCAAATTAATATGTAAACTAATTTAAATTAAGGGCAAATGCATCCATGACAATTATGGTTTCCCCATCAGTCTTCCCCTGCATAAGACCCATGATCTCTATTGTACCTCCAGACCTAGAATGCACTACCATCTTTAACAGAGCTGGTGCTGATATCTTCACCTTCTTTAAGTAATGAGGATCCATGGCCCATGGCTTGTCCTGTTGAATCTTCTTCTTAGCAGCTTCATCAAAGTAATATATTGAGTCAGACTGTGCAGAATGACTCGGAACAATGCCCACTTTCAAATCAGAATAATCGGATCAGAATTTGCGAAACCAATTAATACCCAATTCAAAATTACAAGACTCACATAAGAATTTGTGAAGAAACTCAGTCCCCCATTTAAAAAATGGCACCCTATTCAAAAATCTTTAGCACCTGATACAGTTTTTGAAAAATAAACCCCTCGCTCTCTTAGCCACGAGTTTCCACAATGCCCTTTATATGCCCCTAGATCACGTCAGTGCATCCTTTATTTGATGACCGACCAAGAATCATCTGCATAACTGAAATTCAAGGCAGCAATTCTCGTGCACTCATAGGCTTGATTCGAATAGTGATGCAGAAAATTTTCTTCCCATTGCGAAACTCCATGTTGTCCAAGGCTGGAATCTTCTGCCATGAGATGAGGATTCGACATACAAACTATCTCCTCTTCACTGAATCGATCGTGTTCTTCTTCGGATTCGACATACATACTGTCTTCTCCTCGGAAATCATGCCTAGACTCGGACACTCCTCATCAATTCGGATCCTCTATCCTAATTCGCGAGGCTCATACGCGGCATCCGGTGTTCAACTGTGAAGGAAATACTCATCTCATGGTGGATGGTATGGATTTAGGTAGATACGAATTCGGCTGGAGAATTGTAATTATATGTGAAATTGTTGGAAGGCGATTCACTACGCACTCTGCAGGGCATTACAGATCTCGTCGTCCCAGAGCTGGATTCACAGTCTCAAGAAATTCTGCGAGACTTGGAGTTTGAAGAAATCTCTACTGCCTTTCATTCTGTTTCAAATGCGATCCACACAACACACAATGATGCATGGAAGATAAACTTATACAAAACCCTGTTGTGTTTTTATAACCAGCGGTAATCCAGCTACAGTACAATCTGTTGAGCGGCAGGTTTTCCACCACAAAGCACGTAGCCTCCAAACCAAACAAAGAACACAAACAGTGGCCTCCACGCAGGCTCTCAGCCCAGCTCCGTCCTCGGTGTGTTCAGGCAGCGGTAGCGACTCACAAGGAAGGATGGAGTAAAACAATAGAAACAATGCTATTTTATTTCCCTCAGCCCAGGAGGGGCAAAGGCTAGGCCTAGGCCCAAACGGGCTCCGATACCAACTTAGAAACTGATCATACAAGCTCCATTAATTAATCAAACAAATAGAGTTACATATATACATGAGGATTGTCTCAAGATAGAGAAGCTATCTTAAAGGCACAATAATTTGGCTAAGAGAATACCTCAACCTCACACCAAACTAGGAACTAACCTAACAAATAGGAACAAAATCTAACTGAAAATAAGTAGGAATTAGATATTCCAACAGGAATGATCACAAAATGGAGGGGCAACATTCTTATGAGAGCTGTTGCTTAGTCTCTGATTTCTTCTTTGTGTGGTAATGAACCCTTTCCATCCATGGTTCTTTGAATTTTTATGTTTTTGTTTCCATAATATTATTAATCCCTCTTAGTTTTGTCCCCTAGAACGTTGGTTTCTTTCTCCCTTGTTTTTCATGGGGTTAGTTGTCTTCCTTTGTTTATTATTTTTCATTCCCTAGGATTGGTCATGCGAATAGGTAAGGTTTATCCCTGCGAATTTCATTTCCTCCTTTTGAGCTTTTCCTTTTCTACTAGGCATAACACTTCTCGTCCTTGAGGATCCACTGTATTCGCATATTGGGCATGGAACATTGATATCTTCTCTTGTCGTGTCCTTATTGTAAATATTTCTTTCATTTCCTCCTTTTGGGGCTTCTCACTAGCCATAACACTTCCCTGCCTTGAGGATCCACCTGCATTCGCATATTGGGGCATGGAACAATTAATCTCTTCACTTGTAGTGTCCTTATTGTAATTATTTCTTTATCACATTTTCTGATTTTTTTCTGTTTGTAAATATTTAAATCAAAATATTGACATTGAGGCTGAGAAGTGAAAAATGTAACAATTTATTTCACTATAAATAAAATAATGTTATTAGAAAATATAGTTGGGGCCAACACGTGAGTGATCAGGCTACCTTGCTTCCATAGAATTGGTTAAATATGTGAATGCTAAGGAGCGCGAAGCTTTTGAAGTCACCGATGTCACAACATGAACCTAACATTCCAAAGATTGGTAATTACCACCGAACTATGTGATGGGAGAAAAAGTCATGCAAGCTGGAAGGAAGGTTGACTGCGGTTGGGAAAGGAATTTTTGTTGGAATTCTAATGAAAAAAGGAAAAAACCAAGCAAAAATCATGAGTCTGGATTCTAATCTAGCATGACGTTATTAAGGTCTAAGTAGGACTAAATTCATGTAATGGTTATAAATTTTGACAAAAGGGAAGCCTGAGCTCAGGTGGAATTGCTAAAATGGAAATTCATTTGGCTGAGAGGAGCATGCTTGCTCTTGTTCTATTTTGAAGTATTTACGTAAGTGTTTTTTGAAGTCCTTTAAAGATTTGTTTTGAAATATAGAATGATTGTTTTGAAATATAAAATGATTGTATGAATAGGAAAAAGAAGAGTAAGTAGTTAGGCAAGTAGAATTGAACTTATGAAAGGGTTCTTGTTACCTATATAAATATTTTAAAGTAATTGTTGTTTTGTCTAAATATTTTATTAACAAAGCAAAGGATTATCTATGGATGATTTTACTTGTGGATATTATTTAACTAAATTTAAAAAACGAGTAGCATTAGTATAGTTATATATATAAGAATAATTTTCATTTTATCTTTTAAAAACTATTACAAAGAAAATATTTTTTAGTTAAAGGTTATAATGAATGTTTTTAGCGTTATGAAATTGATAAAAATTGCCAAAACAAAATTCGATGAAAAATTCATTTATGAGAATAGTATATTTAGCCAAATTTATAATGAAACTCCATCACAATTGAAAAAATGTGTCGCCCAAGATTTTAGAAAATGTTTTTTTTTTTCCTCTGGTGCACTTTATATAATAAGCTACACCAATCCGCTACTTATATACATGCACCACACTTCATACATAATTAAAAACACTGAGATGTTTGAATGAATGATTTTTTTCTCTGGTGCACTTTATGTACTAAGCTACACCGGTCCTCTACTTATATACATGCACCACACTTAATACATAATTAAAAGCACTGAATAGCACGAGAACCTAACAAAAAAATACTGGTGCTTTGCATTTAAGAGCACGATACCTTGAAACGTATACTATGTTCGTGCTTATATTAAAAAACCTCAATCGTTCTTTAATGAAGGAATGAATCTGGGGAATGCATAAAAAAAAATCGCAGTTCCAGTGTTTTCTTTTAAAAATGCAACACCAAAACATATTGTTTACCTAAATTCTCCAGTACGTTTGTCATATAGAGGGATCGATGCGTTCAATTTTAATAGTACATTAGGAATGAGAGTAATATGTTGTAAAATAAAGGGGTGTTAGTTTTATGAATTCACTGGTTCATTAAGATTTATAATGCATCGATGCATTAATTAAAAAAATATTAGTGGTTGTAGATTTGAATGCCTTTAGTGTTCTCATGTTCCGGAAAGGCACAAATTATGCTAAAATATGATGTCACAATTCTTTTAATGAAAGTAAAGCACCCGTGCGTTTTTATTTTATGTAGTCACCAATTTTTTTGTTTTTTCTGTAAGATATTCTTTTTTTTAGACATTAACATGTGAAAGTGAAATTATTGTAATTTTTAAATAGGTTATTTATTGAAAAATAAAGATATATGTTATAATCGGATCTATATAAATTAATATTTTATTAGTGCATTTTTATATGATGTTTGAAATAATTTGTTATATTACTATATGTTACATTTTTTTATTCTAATATTTTATAACAATAGAATAAATTAAAATATATTTTATTATATATCAATAAGAGATTTTTTTCATACAAAATGAGATTGTTGTTATTGGTAACTCTTTTTCTTTCAATTGATACATTATTTCCATGATTACATTAAATAAAATGTCTAATTTCCATAGATAATTATTTAAAAAATATAATAGGTTGCATTGATATCCCAACAGATCATCATTTTTTGCTGAAACTACTATCCATGCTTGAGCTACTTCCATGACTTGTGTTATTTTGAGGAATTATTTGTTGATTGCATTGATTGTTTTTATCTTCTGCAAACATAAAAATAAAGTGTAATGAATGTATCTACATTGATGAAAATAATGAAAATTGAAATAAATAATATGCATCAATGTAAATCAAAACTTAACATACCATTGTGAGAAGTGACTCGTGAATTATCAACATTATTTCAAAACCAAATTTCATGTCTTCCTTCAACAACTCTTTTGTTGGTGTAGTTCTATACATTATTTCCTTGCAACAACTTTTTTGTTGGCGTAGTTCCATACTTTATTTCCTCCAAGTTTTATACCCCATAATAAATCATATATTTAATATAATTTTTTTTTTCTTCTATTAATTAAAAACTTATAGAACTAAAACAACATGGATACTTAAAAATTCCACAATTACTTTTTGATATGTCAACATATACCCACAACCTTTATTTAACCCAATGTCAATTAATTCTTCTGATGACTCTTCTTTGTATAGTAGCACCTATTTGAAAAAATTCAAGAATGGTTGTTGTAAAACAACTTAAAAATACAATAATGTAACCTTACTTGTTAGAAGGAAATATTAACAATTACTCACAAGCTTGGAAATCAACCCTTTTCTTCCTTGTCTTGCTTTATGGTTGAATGAGTTGCATCTTTTATTATTTATTGCAATAAAATATTTTAAAATTAATATTCAATGCAAAATATTTATTTTTTCGATAATGATTTTATACATTTGAAGTACATTGTTGTTGAAATGGCTCTTCTTGTGATTAAAATATTTCCATTTCTTTGTTGATCTCCTGATACACATTTTTGGGCATTCCTACTCACATGTTTTGTATATCAGTGCATTGATCATTTGGGATTTTCATAGCTTTACAGAAAAAAATAATCAATTTGAAAAATAAATATAAAAAAATTGATATTTGTAGTAATATATACATATAATTTTACAAAATAATTTTATATAATTAGGAATATGATGTTTGAATGATTTTTGTTCTTCTTATAGGTTTTTTCTATTGTAAGTTTGACATGTCTCATTGACCATTGTTCTATAAACACTTCGTGTAATTTAGATAAAATTTCATTCCTAGAATCATTGTATTGACTTTTTCATTGTAAGTGGAAATTGCATCTCTATGTTTGTTCCACTTAGAGCCCTCATAGTTCTGTAAAATTCCCCACCCACTTTCATTAACTTTCCAGCACACTCTAGATGAACTAAGGATCATTTCATCGTCATTTACATGTTCCATAATTTTTATTTTCTTAGAATAATATTGATATTTTCCTTCATTTTTTCTCCCTGTAGAACATTGTAATATCTCGGATGGAAGCTCTGATACCACTGTAATATCCCATTTCATGGATATCTCCAAAACACGGAAAAATCCAAACAAAGGTTGACTGGGAGGGCATTTACCAAATATGTCGCCTCTAAAAGAGTACGAGATCCGGACTCTTTCTAAGAGTGAGAGATAAACACACCAAGTGGTATAGAACTATAACACCCAAGCAATAATAGTGAAACAAATTGTAATATCCCAAAAATGGAATTCTCAGCAGATCATGTCTCAAAAACGCATTCCTCATGAAATTATGCTTCAACCATCATAAAACGTGTTTATAAACACTCAAAAACCCGCTCCAAATATTGCAAAAACCTTTACTTAGTTTTTAGGGGAAAAAAGGTGGGGGAAAAGTGAGGATTTTGGCCCTAAAATGAGTGTATAAGAAAATATGCGTAAAATGACGGGTCTAGGTTCTGGAATATGCTATTTTAGATCAAGAGGGACTTCCATGTCGAATTTCAGCTCAAAAAAAGGCATTTTTATATGTTAAATAGTTCCTCCTTCCCGACTAGTCAAGAAAAACCGTGATTTCCCATGACTTTGAGTATGCAGAATTTTACTGAAGAAAAGACAACATTGTTTATGAAGGGATAAGATGTAAAAAAATATGATAAATCAGAGGATGGGTTTAGGAATATGGCATGGGCATTAAGAAAGGCTAAACAACAGTTTTACATTGTAAACCCCTTAAGATTGAGGTGCCGCAAGACAAGAGAATAATCCAGAAACCCTTCAGAATTTTCTCCAGTAACTGTGAGAGAAGAATATGAATATACATATATATATCCAAGAATAATAACATCAAAAGAGTGTACAAGTCTTGAGGAAACAACCTCTCAAGAAAAGAAATCCAAGTCTCAACAACACATGTACATGAACATTAAGAATACTGTTATTTCTACATAAACCCCAGACTAAGAAAAACACAGTCTATGATAGAACACTGCTACAAACTGATATCAACACATGGATATGACAATATATGGCCCAAATACAATATGGGAGCAAAGCTCTAACCCTTAAAAGAAAAAATACCTCATTCCTCCAAGGGATTGGCTAAAACACACAAAATGACAAAAATGTCGGTGTTACTGGGTAGCAGCTGCAACTGAAATCTGGAACACAATAGAGAAGGCTGAAGATGATGAACAAACTGAAGTAGACCTCCTCCAATGGATCTCCAAAGTGGAAGGTTGATCCTTACACTTGAGATCTCACTCACAAACCAATCTGCAAACCCTCACTACAAATACACCATGAAAATAACACAGAAAATTAGATGGACTGCGCAGTAGGGGCAAAATAAGTTTTGGCCTGATGCCAAGATATGCAAATTAGCTCCACTGTCTCCCAATCTAATCCTCCAAAGGAAAGAAGGACTCTCCCTCTGAAAAACAAGAGAAGGAAGTGGTGTCGTAAAGTCACCATGGCAACACCCTACAACACAATATTATGTTGCTGCAGCAATAAAGTTGTCCTGGAGGATGATGCTCAAAAACTAACCTTGATCGAGCAGGCACTCGAAGTCCCCCGGGGCTAAGGGTGAGATCTCCGCACGGAGACACTCAATCACACTAAAGAATGCTGCAGACAGGCTAAACAACCAGCATGCTAAGGAAGACAAATGTCTCACTCAACAATCAATAGTCCAAGCATGAATCAAATGAGGATGCTCCTTCATATTTTATAGCGTTGGTTTCCCACCAAAACCAAATGTAGCCTCTCTCTCTCCTCCACATTCTCATCCTTATCCACATCCTCATCCTTATCTGCTTGCAGAAGCTTCGAGAGTGTACATAGGCCCCTTCCTCCACGTGGTGTTGGGTCCCCCCTTGACTCCCACTTAAGTCACAACGTTGTGCTACTAGGTGGATGTCTTATTTCACTTAAGTGAGTTAGACCCTCTTCACTCAATTTTTATTTATTTAGAAACTTTAAATGGAAAACTAAACAAAATAGAAGATTCCAATTAGTGGTCGCTAATTAGGAATATTACAGTCCCCCCCGGAAAAATGTTGCTTGCCCTCAAGCAACTGCCTGAACAAGTCTCCTTTCTGAAAAATGTGCCTGGGTCCCAGATGAACCACTGAATCTTCCTTGTCCTCTGCATCATCCTGATATGAAGGGATCTCTCAATGCCAGGATCCCAAACAAATCTCTCATGGTACCAGCCAACCAACAATCCTTCCGGATCCCATGCAATCATCCAAACAAAATGATCCACCTCCCAATAAGGCAACTCCTGAAAATATCCTTCCACCTCAAGCTCTGGTAATGAAGGTGGGCTAAAAATCTAAACTTGGAAAGCATCATAGCTTACCCCATGCTGTCCTCCTCTACACTTATGACAAGTGTAGAGTGTATGCTAATCCTGGGCTGCAAAATTATTGCCCTCCAATGGCACAGTGAAGAACAATCCTCCAGAGAAGGTTCCTCCAACAATGAAGAACAAGCTGGCCCAAAACAACCCATCCATGAAGAATAGGACATGGTCATCATGGAAAATCCTAATGAGAGGTTTGTTGAAGGTTTTACATGATGATACATGATGCAAAAAAATTCTCACAAGGATACAGCGTAGTCTCATCCACTGCAACTTCAGAAAATTACATGGCAAGCAATCTCCATGATTCATCACATCTACTAAAGGATAGTAAATGGCTGAATGTAACAACAAAAATACATGATCAAGTACTTGCCCATGGCTATACAATGGATTAATATCAATCTTATGGCCCACCTCAAAAGAGAAAAAAGATTTGGCTATGGTGGCCATATCTCCTCCCATGCTCCCATTAGAACATGTAGTGCAGAAATTGTGAGAATTATTCCCACGAAAAGACACATCCAGCTCATGCGTCTCCCTCATAATCAAGCCTCCCATAAAAATCTGATTTATATCAGCAAATGAAGGCATGATCAGCAATAATATGAAGAGAATGCTGAAGGTTTCATGTGGTGCAAGAAGGTACCAACAGCTTCCCAAACAAGTACAGCACAGTTTTACAAGTTGCTGCTTGATGAAAGTATAAGGAAAAATGTTTCTTCTTACATGGCTAATCATGCATGTCTCCATATGATACATGTTAGAGTGTATAAATTGAACATACAAATGATGATAAAACATTTTTCCAAGGCCACAAAAGAGATGGCTGCCTCCATCATGTAGATTGGCCCAATACAATTCATGGAGCAATGTGACAAGCTTGCCCCCTTGTGAAGCAATGCACTACATAAGAATGGTAAGATTGTGCAAATAGATGAATGTATAAACAAAATCCTCACCATATGCTGGAATTAAGATGGTACATGGGTCCATACACGAGTCGTCCATAGTGTTTTGGCCCGCTATGAAGAAGAATGAACCATGGGATGCAAAAAGATAATCCTCCTTATGCTTGAAGACCCAAGTCAAGAAGAATATGCCATAGATGTCTCTATCATCATTACCTCCTCTTTGTTCATCAAGTGCAACAAATGTGGAGTGATCCTGGGACCTATGGGTTATAGATCCACCATATCTCTTCTGGGCACACTTCATCCATAAGGTTATGCTCCAAAGTGACAGCACTGTGAGCTCATGCAAATAAGCTCCTGTCAATAAAAATCTCTGTTCTTTGACATTCGCCTTGTCAAAGACTCCTCTCATAATGATGCAAAAATTGTGGAATACTTCCCAAGATGGAAGTGCTTCCAAGCCATCATAAATTACCAAGGAGATAGTGCCATCCCCTATTCCTGCAACATCATACAAAGTGTGAGATAAAATCTTCCCTTTCTCTCCAAAAAACAAACAAAGCAACAAGAAATTGTGTTGCCTCACCATACCTCCATCATACCAATCATGTGATGAAGACATAATGAATGATATGAGTATAATATCAACACCATGCATCCATACTCTATGCTGCTCAATGATGCAAGTATCCTGCCATCTTTTCCCCATCCTCCTACTCTTAGGAAGAGTGTGTGCCAAGTGATGGCCAAAATCTTTCAAGAGTAACCAACATAGTGAAGCCTCCTGCTGCCCAGTATCATAGTTCTACAAGTACAAGTGATGGCCAAATTCCTTCAAGAGTAACCAGTGCAACCAAGCCTCGTGCTACCCGGTATCATAGATCTATAGGTAGCTCCCTAGCTCCTTGCTCATCATCCACATCTGCTCAATCACCTGTGGATGCCTCCTTCTCCTCATCTTGGTACTCCTCCAATGAGGGCTACCATTCTCCCAAATCAAATTCCTATCTTTTCACTTCATGGGGTTTTGAAATGCAAAATCTTCATGGATCAATGAGACCCTATCAAGAATCAAAAAGGTGGTAGGAAAAAACCTCCCATCGTGATGTGTATGGCTCAAAGGATGTCCAACACAAGCATGAGAGATGTTATCCATCCTAAGATGTCCTCCATCTTCTATCTGCTCTTGTGAGAAGGGAAGGAAATTATTGCATTCCATGGTGTGTTGAAGTGCATCTCCAATGAGATCTTTCCTTGATACCTCCCTTTCATCCATAGTCTCCCAAAACCAATGAGGTCTTGGATCTAAAAGTAGAAGTTCCTCTTTAAGCTGAGAGGATCTCATTGAGAAAGTGTCATATTGAAGGGAGAAAAGGTTTCTTACTCCAAGATGTCTACCATCAATCTTCAAATCTTCAAACCCCAACCTCCAATGTGATGTACAATCCAACAATGGCTCATGAGAATGATGGTTTGATGCCTCCTCGAGTGTTTCCATGTTGCAGAGCGAAGTGTAACCAAGTTTCTCTTGATCTGCGTTTGGAACTTATTGTAGGGCTACAAGAGTCCCTTCCTCAAAAGTGTTGGCTACCCCAACTATTGATGCATGTGGCTTCTCATCCATGAGTGGGATATCATTATCACAAGCCTCCCCAAGAGATGGTGTGACCTCTTCTTCTTGACGAGAACAGGAAGCACATGGTACTTACTCTTATTTTTCTTCAATCTTATTGACCTCCTCAAAGGTGGATGCATTTCCTCTACATCTGAAAATATATGAGAATAAACTCATCTTATTCTTGGGCTTAGACTCGCATGGACTAGTGGATTCATCATACATAGGAAGAGGTGACCTCCTAGTGGTACACTGTAACTCTGAACTCTGCATCCTAGAAACCCTGATGTTCCTTCCTCCTTCATCCTGCCTGAGCTGACAGTAATATTTGAAGGGAAAATCTGCTTTGAAGTCTTCCCCCTTGGACTGCCATTCTCGGAAATAATCTCCAAAGGGTATATGTTGATGTGAGATACTCATATTTCCCATAGATAACTAGCTCCATAGGCTGAGCCAGAACTATGCTCTAATACCACTGTAATATCTCAGATGGAAGCTATGATACCACTGTAATATCCTGTTTCGGGGATATCTCCAAAACATGGCAAACTCCAACCAGAGGTTGACTAGGATGGCATTTACCGGATATGTCACCGCTAAAAGAGTACGAGATCCAGAGGCTACCTGGCACTTTCCAGACTCTGTATAAGAGTGAGAGATAAAAACACCAAGTGGTATAGAACTAGAACACCCAAGCAATAATAGTGCAGCAAACTGTAATATCCCAAAAATGGAATTCTCAGCAGATCATGACTCAAAAACGCATTCCTCAAGAAAGTATGCTTTAGCCATCATAAAACTTGTTTAGAAACACTCAGAAACCCACTCCAAATACTGCAGCAACCTTTACTCAGTTTTAGGGGCAAAAAGGTGGGGGAAAAGTGAGGATTTTTGCCTTAAAATGAGTGTATGAGAAAATATGTGTAAAATGATGGGCCCAGGTTCTAGAATATGTTATTTTGGGTAAATATGGACTTCCATGTATAATTTCAGCCCAAAAAAATGTGTTTTCTATGTTAAACAGTTCCTCCTTTCTGACTAGTCAAGAAAAACCCTGATTTCCCATGACTTTGAGTATGCAGAATTTTACTGAAGAAAAGGAAGCATTTTTTCTGAAGGGATAAGATTTAAAACACTATGCACAATCAGAGTATGGGTTTAGGAATATGGCATGGGCATTAAGCAAGGCTAAACAATAATTTTACATTGAAAACCCCTCAAGATTGATGTGCCGCAAGACAAGGAAATAATCCAGAAACCCTTCAGAATTTTCTCCTGTAACTGTGAGACAAGAAGATGAATATATATATAGCGAAGAATAATAGCAGGAAAATAGTGTACAAGTCTTGAGGGAACAACCTCTCAAGAAAAGCAATCCAAGCCTCAACAACACATGTACATGAACATGAAGAATACTGTTATTTCTGCATAAACCCCAGAAATAAAAAAAACACAGTCTATGATAGAACACTACTGCAAACTGATATCAACACATCGATATGAAAATATATGGCCCAAATACAATAGGGGAGAAAAGCTCTAACCTTTAAAAGAAAAAATACCTCAATCCTCCAAGGGATTGGCTGAAACACACAAAATGGCAAAAATGCCGGAGTTGTTGGGCTGCAGCTGCAACTCAAATCTAGAACACAATAGAGAAGGCTGAAGATGATGCACAAACTGAAGTAGACCTCCTCCAATGGATCTCCAAAGTGGAAGGTTGATCCTTACACTTGAGATCTCACTCACAAACCAATCTGCAAACCCTCACTGCAAATACACCATGAAAAGAACGCAAAAACTAAGAGGGACTGCGCAGTAGTGGAATAAAACATTTTGGCCAAATGCCAAGATCTGAAAATCAGCTCCAATATCCTCCAACTTGATCCTCCAAAGGAAAGAAGGGTTCTCCCTCTGAAAAACAAGAGAAGGAAGTGGTGTCATAAAGTCACCACGGCAACACCCTACAACACAGTATTATGCTACTGCAACAATAACGCTGTCGTGGAGGATGATGCTCAAAAACTAACCTTGCCCGAGCAGGCATTCAAAGTCCCTCGGGGCTAAGGGTGAGATCTCCACACGGAGACACTCGGTCACACCAAATAGTGCTGCAGATAGGCTAAATAGCCAGCGTGCTAAAGAAGACAAATGTCTCACTCAATAATCAATAATCCAAGCATGAATGAAATGAGGAGGCTCCTCCATCTTTTATAGCGTTGGTTTCCCTCCAAAACCCAACGTAGCCTCTCTCTCTCCTCCACATCCTCATCCTTATCCACATTCTCATCCTTATCTGCACAGAAGCTTGGAGAAGCTTCTAGAGTGTACATAGGCCCCCATCTCCACTTGGTGTTAGGTCCACCCTTGATTCCCACTTAAGTCACAATGCTGTGCTACTAGGTGGATGTCTTATTTCACTTAAGTGAGTTTAGATCCTCTTTACTCACTTTTTATTTATTTACAAACTATAGATGACAAACTAAACAAAATAGAATATTCCAATTTGCTGTCGCAAATTAGGAATATTACAGTGTATATGTTTGGGGTGAGATAGAGAGATAAAGGAGGAGAGATAGAGAGAAGAGGGGGAGAGAAAGAGAGATAGTGACAGAGTTGGAGGGCTGAGAGAGAGAGATATAGACATAGAAAAAGAAAAAGATATGGAGATACAGAGGGAGGCAAGAGAGAAAGGGAGAGAGAGGAAGGAAGAGAGTGAGGATGTGAGAGAGAAAAGGAGAGAGGAAGGGAGATAAATACAGAGGTAAGGAGAAATACAAAGAGAGCAAAAGGTGGGGAGAGAGAGAGAGAGAGGGAGTGAGAAGGGAAATGGAGACTTGAGAGAGAGGGACAGAGGAGAGGAGGATGGAAGAGAGATAAAAGGGGGGAGAGGGACAAAAAGGGAAGAGAGAGAGAGAGAGAGAGAGAGGAAGAGAGGAGGTGAGATAGATAAATATGGAGAAAGTGTGTGTATGTTTTGAGGGTGATATAGAGAGACAAAAGAGAGACAAAGAGAGATAGATATATAAATTGTAGGTGAAGAGGGGGAAGAAGATAGAGATAGAGACAGTAAGAGATAGATATATATGGAAGGAGAAAGCATGTGTGTTTGGGTGGGGGGTGGAGGGGGGGTGGGTTGAAATAGAGAGACAAAGAAGGAGAGATGTAGGTATATATAGATATAGATGGATGGGGGAGAGAGGGAATAATTATTGCACTAGATGCATTGATTTTAGTTTAGATGGTGATTTCTAATCCTATTTTATTGCTTTCATTGAAGGAGATAAACTGAAGCATATGGGAGAGGAGGAATGAAAAGAGAGAGAATGAGAGGAGTGAGAGAGGGAGAGAAGGGTAAGAGAGAGAGAGAGTGGGATGCACAAATATGGAGGGGGGATAGGTGGGGAGAGATAAGGAGAGAGGGAGGGAGATAATGATAGGATTGGAGGGAAAAGAGGGAGAGAGAGAATGAGAGATGGGGGGAGAGAGAGGGAGTTGGGAGAGAAAGGGAAAGAGACGACTTAGGAGAGAGGAGGAGAGAGGGAGGACAAAAAAATTGATTTGGAGGGGGAGAGAGGGAGGGAAGAAGAAATACATACAGAGAGAAAAGTGGAGCCAGAGAGAGAGAGCAGGAGTGAAAAGGAAGATATGGAGAGAGAGTGTGTATGTTTGGGGGTGAGATAGAGAGACAAAGAAGGAGAGATGGAGGGAGATATAGAGATATATGGAGGGGGGAGAGAAGGAAGAATAGTTATTGCACTAAATGCATTGAATTCATGGTAGATGATGATTTATAATCCTATTTGATTCCTTGCACTAGATGCATTGATTTTAGGGTGGATGGTTATTTATAATGCTATTTGATTGCTTGCACTAGATGCATTGATTTTAGTGTAGATGTTGATTTCTAATCATATTTGATTGTTTGCACTAGATGCATTGGTTTCAGTGTAGATGTTGATTTCTAATCTTATTTGATTACTTGCACTAGATGCATTGATTTTAGTGTAGATGTTGATTTCTAATTATATTTGAGTGTGTGCATTATATGCATTGATTTCGGTGTAGATGATGTTTTCTAGTTCTATTTGATTGATTGCACTAGATGCATTGATTTCGGAGTAGATGGTGGTTTATAATTCTATTTGATTGCTTGCATTAGATGCATTGCTTTCATGTAGATGTTGATTTCTAATCATATTTGATTTCTTGCACTAAATGCATTGATTTCAGTGTAGGTGTTGATTTCTAATCGTATTGGTTGCTTGCAATAGATGCAGATGTTGATTTCTAATCGTATTGGTTGTTTTCACTATATGCATTAGTTTCAGTGTATATGTTGATTGCTTTCACTAGATGCATTGATTTTAGTGTAGATGTTGATTTCTAATATTATTTGACTCCTTGCAATAGATTCATTGATTTTAGTGTAGATACTTTCTAATTTTATTTGATTGCATGCATTAGATGCATTGATTTCACTGTGGATGATGATCTTTGATTTGATGTAACTCAATGTATGATGGCACATGATGATTTTTGATTTGATGTAACTCAAATTATGATGGTAAATTAACTTAAAGTGATTGGATGAACAATGTGCATTGATTTGAGTGTAAGCACAAAAAAATGATTGACAATATGCATTGAATTTTGTGTTATAGTAATTCGATCTATTAATATTGGAGAGCAAGAAAGACAAGGTATAATGTTTACTACAATACTTCGAGTTAAAGAATTGAATGGTTTATGATCTCAACTATCTTTTTCATATAATCCATATGAAAATATGGAAAAACTAACCAATAATGTAAATATTTTGTAAATCTTGACCACTTGTTAAAAAAAATCAAATTTACATTAACTTTTGAAAAATAATGGAAAAGCTAATAAATATTGCAAGGATTTTGCAAATATAACCACTTAAAAAAAATCAAAATTACATAAATACTATAATTTATAGATTAAAAAAATCATCAATTTTTTGAAGAAAATAAATTATTCCAAACATGAACAATGAAACGAATGATTTCAAGAGTAATCTTGCTAGAGTAAATCATTAAAACTATTCTTATTGACAATCTTAAAATATTAAACACAAATAAAATATTTAAAACAAATTAAAAGGTCTTTAATATATCATAATCGTATAACAGCTAAAAATTGTTATTACATTTCTATCAAATAATAGAAGCAAATTAAAATATCTATCAGTGTATTGTACATCTTACAAACGTTGATAAATTTTTAATTGGATATCAAAACTACATAATGACTTATACTAATAAATTCTTACAGTTGTCCATTAAATGCTCAGAATGAGCCTTCCAAAATGAAATTAGTGATTATGGTAAAGAATGTTAACTAAAGGGGGCGATTACTATAAATAAATAACAATAATCATAACGAAATTCGGTCGGAAAATCGAGATTGGGTTGGATGGATCACATCCAGTGATGTGCCAGATGGCGATCGGCTCCAGGCGCATAAATAACGACCATGTAGTTCTGAGTCGGAAATACTAAATTTAATAATTTAATTGTAGTTCTGAGTCGGAAACACTAAATTTAATTGGACGAGATCTTTTAGTGGAGTTGAATAAGGTCACAGAGGGCTACAGGTTAGAGAAATAGAGTATGTATGTCTCGTTAAATTGTTTTGTTGGGAGAAGATGGATTTTTAATTTTATAAATAAGAGATTTCATACATCAATTTGATATTAAAATAAGTATTTTGTTAAAAAAATCTTATACATCAATTTTGTGTTTTGACTTCGTGATCTTCGAATTAAATAGTTATAATTCAAAATAACACTAACCAGTGTCGAGTTTAAGACGAGCAAAATTACGGATTTTGATTCGAGAGGTCGTTTGGTCTGCCACGCGGATTATCTTTTCCAAGAACTTTAATTTAACATTTTAAATGCAACTTCTGTCAAGGCTTTCCTCGGGAAGAAGACGTCAAACGGTTTGGATTTGTCTCGAAAGTAGTCCCCGATCCTGCGGGGTCTTAAATTCAACGCCCTAGGTGATGCGTTCGAATCGCGGTGAAGAAACCCTAGGATCATTCAATTTTTCCAGCGTTGTTTTGACATGACTGCTCCTGTTACTGTTACCGTGACTGTTCCTATTATTTCTCAACGGGCTTCCTGGATGTTTCTCCATAGATTCCCTAATGAATGGCGTATAGGTATTTTGTCTCCCTTCGTTTTTCGGGGAAGAACAGCCTGCCTTTTTGAATCGATATTCCCTGAAGAAAACCGGAATCTCAGATGTCTGCAACTTCAGATGCGTCAAGATAAGAACTTTTAAATATAAAACGCGTCGTACAGGAGAATAGGCTGTAAAGAAGCACCTTCGAGGATAATAGCAAGCATTGAATCTCACTACACGAATCGTAATCCGGATTTAAAAAGGAAGCGTTACTTTATTAAATTTTACAGATGCTGTATTGATTCTATAAGATAGACCTTCGAATGAGAAAGAATCTGCGCAGAAGCACAAAATCTTTAAAGCATTAAGCTTTGAATCTATGTAATAAACCCTAGAAACATAAAAGAAGGTCGAAGAGGCAAAATTATCGATGCTACTACAGGATAAAAGCTTTGAATATATGAAATAAAAACCTGAAAAACATAAAATAAGCGGGAAAAGGCAAATTTGCATCCGAGAAACCCTGCTACAGGAAATCCGTAGAATTAACAATGGACATATTTGTTGTTGATTTTATCTTTGACAGGCTGACATATTGCGACCTGATTCGTTTCTTACTGCACAGACAAAGGACACCTGTGCTCACTTTGATGACAGCATGTACGAAAAGCTATAATGGCTGGGGTTTGTCGAGGGTTCTTGAATTTGGCCTGTTGCTTTCTTTTCTCTTATGTGCCGTATTTCACAACAGACACTGCTAAATGGTCCAAGCCGTCCGGAGGCTATAGCAGCTACGCCTTGTCGTCACCTGAATGCACTTGAAACTTGAAAGGCGGGATTCCAAGCCTCGCCGGACGGACCAGATAGCTCAGACTCCTCAGAGTCGAGGTACTGGAAATCACACTCTGCAATCTTCTAGGGGCTACGAGGTACGAAGTGACTGCGATCCACCATCTTCTTCCAGCTGGCTCGGGATCATCCTAAAAGTTTCAAAAGCTGCGCTGCTGCTACTCTGCAGACTGTAAGCTCTTCAAAGCTAACGACACGACCGGCGGGACAGAAGGTGGGCTTGGATGCCGAACACAGCTTTTCAAAGTACAATTGCCGAAAACCAAGGTTTGATCACCACCGTAAATAAAATTGCAATAAAAAAGCATTGAGCGATACAGAAATACTGGAATACAGTTAGCAGCATACGTGAACAAAATGAATCATAGAAAGAAACAAACTCGTGTTACTGGTTGTGGCCATCAAATAATGAGGAGTGCATTACATTATTTTGTGGGAGTGGTATATAAAATATAAAATAATAAATTGAAGGGTTGCACAAGCATGGCACTTTTTATTCATGGGAATATAATCTCCAACTTTAATTTTAATTGCATGGCAATCTTAACCTTAACTTAATATCAAGTAATTTTAATTTTAATATTTAAATATACAACTGTAAATGAATTTGACTTTGTTCAACCTTTTAGGGTTAGCATCAACATATATTTGACGAATAGCATATGTTTTAAACCTCCCACTTCATATTCAACGCGGGAATTCTTAATATATGCTTTAACCTTTCAAAGTTCTTTCAAAACCTTTTAATGAACACTTGAGTTGATCATTACATTGGCAAAACTTCAATTTATCTATTACTAGTTATTTAATAATGTAATATACTAGTAATAATCCAGTATTACAGCTTCGTTAATAATGTTATTATTTATATAAGTTATTTATATGATAAATAAGTTTATACAATATTATATTTTGTTTGTGGTCGAGGCTCAAGAATGTTGGCGGAGGGTGGATAGCTGGCCTTCTCAGAAGGCGAGTTGAATATTGTAATATGATGCGTGGAGTTATGTAAGGTGACTATTTCAACATCAATTTTAAATTTAAAAATAATTATTAAATCCATCTTTTTATTGTATATAAATTTTATTTTAATAATCAAAATCATCAATTAAATTATTTATGTTACTAACATATTTTAGTTTTAAATTTAAAAATAATTATTTAAATCCAACTTTTTATCGTATATAAATTTTCTTTTAATAATCAAAATCATGAATTAAATTATTTATATTACTAACGTATTTTAGTTTTAAATTTAAAAATAACTATTTAAATCCAACTTTTTATTACAATAATGCTATTTAAAAATATTTATTTAAATCAAATTATTTATTATAATAATAAAATTGTTGCAATCTATTTTGGTGAGAAAAGAAAAATAATAAGTATATTATTTAACACTTCATTTCCAATTAAACAATACATACTATAATTTTTTTCAATAATAAAAATCATAAATACATTACTTTTATTTACTTACATCTTTCAATTTTATTTTCATATTTTTTTGTTGGTTCAAATGACATATTTCACTTGGGTCTTATACCAATTTTGAAGTGAAACACATATATATCAGTCTAGATCCATCTTAACCCCGGATCTATCAAGTGTCGAGACGGATCAAATCTCTCTAGGTGCAAACCTCTTTTTTGAGTGCAAAATTGAGAAAAGGTTTGCACCTCGAGAAATTTGATCCCTCTCGGCGCTTGATAGATCCGGAGTTAAGATGGATCTAGGCTTCTTTCAGTCGTGTGTGGCCAAGGTAAACCTATCGAACATATGATTAATTTTATCAATAATATGTAAATCAGATAATATAAATGTAATCATTTTATATATGCTAAATATGTGTGTTAGTAATTTTAATTTTAAAATTTGCTTAATTACCTCCATTTTTTTAGATGATAAATATTGTTAATAAGATTTTTGAATGCAAAGTGACAATGTAATAATGTTGAATGATAGAAAATGAAAATAATAAGAATGCATTCAATTACAAATATTCTTCATTGTGATCAATCTCAAATTATTTTCTTTTACTATTCTTATTGTCACCCTTGTTAGTTTTTTCATCTTTTCATATCAATTATATGAAAAGGAAAGTTGAAATCATAAACCATTTAAATATTTAGCCTGAACTATTGTACTAAACATCATACATTGTCTTTCTTGCTCTTCAATATTAATAGGTTGATTACTATAACAAAAATATTAAATTACATTGTCAATAATTTTGTGTGCTTACACTAAAATAAATGCACAATGTTAATCCAATCACTTTAAAAATTAATGTACCATCAATGTACATCCAATTACATCAAATCAAAAATCAACGTCTACACTGAAATCAACGCACTTAATGCAAACAATCAAATACGATTAGAAAGCAACATCTACACTGAAATCAATGCTTCTAATGCAGATAATCAAATAGGATTAGAAATCAACATATACACTGAAACCAATGCATCTAGTGCAAGTAAGAAAATAAGATTAGAAACCAACATCTACACTTATATCAATGCATCTAGTGCAAGACATCAAATAGGATTAGAAATCACCATCTTCACTGAAATCAACTCATTTAGTGCAAGAAATAAAATAGGATTATAAATCATCTACATTGAAATCAATGCATCCAGTGCAAGCAGTCAAATATAATTAGAAATCAACATCTACACTGAAATTAATTCATCTAGTGCAAGCAATCAAATAGCATATGAAATCACCGTCTACATTGAGATCAATACATTTAGTGTGAGCAATCATATAGGATTAGAAATCATCTGCATTGAAATCGATGTATCTAGCGCGAGAAATCAAATATAATTAGAAATCAACATCTACACTAAAATCAATGCATCTAGTGCAAGAAATCTTCTTCCCTATCCCCCCCCTCGAACTACATCTCTCTTTCCCTCCATCTCTCCACTCTCTCACATCTTCCCCCTTCCTTCCTCTCTCTCCATTTCATTCCAACACCTATATCTCTCTCTCTTCACCCTCCAACTATGTTACTATATCCCTCCCTCACTCCTTCGCTCCATATCTCATTCTTTATCTCTTTATCTCACCCCAAAACATACACACACTCTCTCCATATCTCCCTTGTCACTTCATCTCTCTCTCCACTTCTCTCTCTCTATGTATTACTTCTTCACTCCCTCTCTCCCCCTCAATTCCATCTCTCTATCCTTCCATCTCTCCTTCTATCTCCCTCCCTCTCTCATCCTCTCTCTCGCCCTTCCTCAATCTCTCTCTCTTTTTCTTTGCCCTCCGATTTTCTCTATTCCCCCATCACTCTCTTCCTCTCTCTCATGTCCTCTCTCTTGTCCTTCCTCTATATCCCTTTCTATCCCACATTCCTCTATATTTTCCTCTCTCTCTCTCTCTTTTCCATCCAATCCTTTATCTCTCTATCTCTCTACCCTCCAATCCTCTTTCTTCTCTCTCTCTCTCTCTGTCTCTCTCTCTCACAAAATATACACTAAAATCAATGCATATAGTGCAAGAACTCAAATAGGATTAGAAATCACTATCCACATTGAAATCAATGCATCAAGTGCAAGAAATCATCTTCCCTCTCTCCCCCCTCCAACTCCATCTCTATTTCCCTCACTGTCTCCACTCTCTCACATCCCCTCTCTCTTCCTTCCCCTCCATCCCTTTCTCTCGCATGTCTATCTCTCTCTCTATCTCCCTCTCTCTCCCTCTCTTCACCCTCCAACTATGTTACTATATCCTTCCCTCTCTCCTTCTTCCCCCATTCCCTCCATCTCTCCTTATTTTTAACTTTATCTCACCCCAAAACATACACATACTCTCTCTATTTCTCCCTTGTCACTCTCTCTCTCTCTCTCCACTTCTCGCTGTCTATGTATTTCTTCTTCCCTCCCACTCTCACCCTCCAACTCCATCTCTCTATCCATCCCTCTCACCCTCCAACTTCTTATTGTATTTACATGGTTGTTCTCATTATTATTCCTTGGTTTGTCACTCAAGATTGTCAATTTATTAATTATTTCAGATTTATTATTTTAAATTTCTTAATATGTGGGTGAGAAATAAAATTTCATTATTCAATAATTTTTATATTTATTAAATAATTTCTTGTTAATTTAAATTTGTCCCAACCATTCATCATTTGCAATGTATATCAAATAATATATAAATATAATTAACAAGTAGTTCACTTATTTCTAGTGTATATCAAATAACATGAGTGGATATCAAATAATATAAATATAATTAACAATTAGCTCATTTGAATTTATGTTGAAGCCAATTATATGAAAGCTCTCATTTAATCTTACATTTTAGGATTTTAAAGTTAGATTATGTTTTTGTAGAGATTTTTTTAATTTGTAAATTTTATATTCTTGATCTTTAATTTCAAAATCTTTTAGTTATTTCACATATTCTTTCATAGTATTCAAAATTCAAAAGGGTGATTTGACATCTAATTGAAAACATTTCGAGTTAAAGTAGGTTATTATTACTAATAATAGTATTTAATCTGGCTATAAGAATAAAAGTTTCATTGCAATCTATACATAGTTTTTATGATTACCTTTTCACTATCAGTTTATCCCTATATATTTCAACTAACCAATTTTCTTTGCATTTCATTTTGTAACCTTTCACTACCAATCTAACCTTATATATTTCAACTAATCAATTTTTTTTTATGTTTTATTTTGCACACCCATTTGACTCTTACAACTCTCTTAATTGAAGGGAGGTGAACCAGTTCCCATGTTTCATTTATCTCTTTTGCATGACTTTCGACACCCATTTCCCATTGCCAAATTATTTACTTTAGTGCATCTTTATAGCAACTTGATTATATTTTAACCTAAAAAATAGAGAAAAAATCACAATATTGGTTCTTTTTGTTAGTATTCAAAGTAATAAATTAAATTTCCTTGAGATTTTATACTTTACTTAAAGGACTTGACTTGGAATTCTTGATGAAATTGGACTTCAACATGGAAAAATCATCCTTGAAAGGAGAATCTAGCTATCACCGTGACTTGATTTTTCACTACAATTTATAGAAATGGAAGAGATGTCACATTCTGATGACTCTGCTATCACAATTCTCATTTTTTCTTGTGTTACATCTAATTTCCAACCTCTCTCCCCCTTCGTCAAATATTATATCAATCTTGAATTTTT